>JARBDR010000689.1:0-30057 GCA_029721355.1 Tegillarca granosa | reverse complement strand
TACAAAATACATGTAATACAGTGATAATTTATAACGGCTATAAGGTAACTACAAAATACACATGATTATGAAACTAGCATATACTTTTGAACTTCCCAAAACATTGTTTCCGAAAACATGTTACACAGCGATTACTTATAACGGCTATACGGCCACTACACAATACATCTTACACAACGACTACTTCTAACGGCTATACGGCAGCTACAAAATACATATTACACAGCGACTACACATAACGGCTATACGGCAACTACAAAATACATGTTACAGAGAGATTACTTATAACGGCTATACGGCAACTACAAAAATACATGTTACATAGCCACAACTTCTAACGGCTTTACGACAACTACGTATACAAAATACATGTAATACAGCGATAACTTATAACGGCTATACGGTAACTACAAAAAACATTTTACTCAACGAATATTTATAACGGCTATACGGTAACTACAAAATACATGTTACACAGCCATAACTTCTAACGGCTTTACGGCAACTACAAAATACATGTTACACAGCGACCACTTATAACGGCTATACGGTAACTACAAAATACATGTTACACAGCAACTACACAAAACGGCTATAGGCAACTACAAAATACATGTTATACAGTGACTACTTATAACGGCTATATGGCAACTACAAAATACATTTTACTTAACGAATATTTATAACGGCTATACGGTAACTACAAAATACATGTTACACAGCGACTACACATAACGGCTATAGGCAACTACAAAATACATGTTATATAGCGACTACTTATAACGGCTATACGGAAACTACAAAATACATGTTATACAGCGACTACTTATAACGGCTATAGGCAACTACAAAATACATGTTACACAGCGACGACTTATAGCGGGTATACGGCAACTACAAAAAACATGTTTCACAGCAACTGCACATAACGGCTAAAGGCAGCTACTAAATACATGTTATATAGCGACTTTTTATAACAGCTATACGGGAACTACAAAATACATGTTACACAGCGACTACTTATAATGGCTATACGGCAACTACAAAATAAATGTTACACAGCGACTACTTATAACGGCTATACGGCAACTACAAAATACATGTAATACAGCCACAACTTCTAACGGCTTTACGGCAACTACGTATACAAAATACATGTAATACAGCGATAACTTATAACGGCTATACGGTAACTAAAAAAAAACATTTTACTCAACGAATATTTATAACGGCTATACGGTAACTACAAAATACATGTTACACAGCCATAACTTCTAACGGCTTTACGGCAACTACGTTTACAAAATACATGTAATACAGTGATAATTTATAACGGCTATAAGGTAACTACAAAATACACATGATTATGAAACTAGCATATACTTTTGAACTTCCCAAAACATTGTTTCCGAAAACATGTTACACAGCGATTACTTATAACGGCTATACGGCCACTACACAATACATCTTACACAACGACTACTTCTAACGGCTATACGGCAGCTACAAAATACATATTACACAGCGACTACACATAACGGCTATACGGCAACTACAAAATACATGTTACAGAGAGATTACTTATAACGGCTATACGGCAACTACAAAAATACATGTTACATAGCCACAACTTCTAACGGCTTTACGACAACTACGTATACAAAATACATGTAATACAGCGATAACTTATAACGGCTATACGGTAACTACAAAAAACATTTTACTCAACGAATATTTATAACGGCTATACGGTAACTACAAAATACATGTTACACAGCCATAACTTCTAACGGCTTTACGGCAACTACAAAATACATGTTACACAGCGACCACTTATAACGGCTATACGGTAACTACAAAATACATGTTACACAGCGACTACACAAAACGGCTATAGGCAACTACAAAATACATGTTATACAGTGACTACTTATAACGGCTATATGGCAACTACAAAATACATTTTACTTAACGAATATTTATAACGGCTATACGGTAACTACAAAATACATGTTACACAGCGACTACACATAACGGCTATAGGCAACTACAAAATACATGTTATATAGCGACTACTTATAACGGCTATACGGAAACTACAAAATACATGTTATACAGCGACTACTTATAACGGCTATAGGCAACTACAAAATACATGTTACACAGCGACGACTTATAGCGGGTATACGGCAACTACAAAAAACATGTTTCACAGCAACTGCACATAACGGCTAAAGGCAGCTACTAAATACATGTTATATAGCGACTTTTTATAACAGCTATACGGGAACTACAAAATACATGTTACACAGCGACTACTTATAATGGCTATACGGCAACTACAAAATAAATGTTACACAGCGACTACTTACCACAGATATACGGCAACTACAAAATACATGTTACACAGCGACTACTTATAACGGCTTTACGGAAACCAGAAAATACATGTTACACAGCGACTACAAATAACGGCTAAACGGCAACTACAAATTACATGTTACACAGCGACTACACATAACGGTTATAGGCAACTACAAAATACATCAATTTTATATTATCCAGCAATAAAATTAAGGTGTTTTTGTAATTGTTGTTGTAATATTGTTTAACGTCTCATCAGCAAATTTCGGCCATTTGCGATGAGGACGAGGTTTAAAATCTTAATGTATTGATGTAAGAAGATGTATATTATGGCATACAACATACTTTCTTGCATTGAAGACGACTTGTTGGTAATGTGTCAGCTCATTGAGTCATCTGCGGGAGACGTAACTTTTATCCAGTCGAATATATAAACCTAACACCGACTAAATTAATCGACATTCTGTATTTTGAATGCTAAGCGTTAGACAAGGAAGCAGTATCTCAAATATCAAATCTTTGAATGACCCGGCCGGGCTTTGAACCCAAGAACTTCGGCTTTCGAGGCAAACAAGTCGAACAATTTTTTGGTACAAAACCATTTTTAAAATTTAAATTTCTTTAAAGGCTTATAAAATCCCTACGGCTAATACTTCACCTTATAACTGCAGAGTGCCTCGGTGGCCTAAAACAACGCCTAGGTTCAAATCCATCTCTGTACACATCAAAGTGTGGGACAGATTGTCAATTTGCTTGCCGACAGGTTCAGAATTGACTGCCGCGATTCAGGAATCTTGAAAAAGGCGTAAAACTGCAAAACTCAACTGCAATTAAAAGTAAAGAAAACGTAAAAAGCAACACTTTAATCAAAACTTCCAGATTTTTTTGATTTTGCAATTTTTATATTTTATTTTTCAAAACTTTAAAGTAGTTGCTGATTTTATTGAATTTCAGTGTTGTCTAAGTGTCTAAGGAAAGTTTCTCCAAGATGAATCCCCGTTTGAAACTATTGACGATAATACTGAATGTATTTAACATTTTGGACAATTTAATTGTTTTAGTTTTACTTTAGGATCATGTAACAAAAATCATGTAACACCCCTCATAATTTTACATAAGTGTTTAAATCAATCGTCATTTATAACGTGGTTATTACATACTAATAATATAGTGAACTTAGAAATCAAAATGATTTTGTTGTACTTTATATTAACTCTAGACTGATTCTTGTAATTCATACACAGTAACTTTGTTTGGATGATGTGTAACTAAGAACCTCTCTCCAGTCTTGTCAAAAGCTATACCACGTGGCCGTGTTATATCTGTAACTATCAGTTTTATAAACTGACCATCAGGAGTAAGTTGATGTATATTGTTTGAGTCGTTACCACAACAATAAATGTTACCTTTCTTGTCAACTGATATCCCTCGTCCATATCTGAAGTTATCATTTGTATAACTAAACATCTGTGATCCATTCATATCTAAACAAACCAGCTTGTTGCCAGATGTAAGATATATCCTGTCTGTAGTACATGTGATGTAGACTATTTTATATCTGAATCTCACTGTTATAATGGTGTTTCCCGTCCTATCAATCATGTAAACGTTATCATCATTACCTCTTACGATCAGATTTGTACCGTTATACCCGATGGCGCCGGATAATTGTTTGTTTACCCTGATCAGTTTACCAAGTTTACAGTTTACTATATCTATATACTGTATGTTCTGTGTATTGTACAGCACTACTGCAGCTTCTCTATCATCTATCTGTACAATTTTCCAGGGATCCAGATAACGACAGCTCCTTATGTACTTGTCCTTCTAACGTACAAAAGATAACCTTACATCCGCTATAATCTACTAACAATACCTTATCATTTGGTAAAAATATCTCATCAATCAGACTTTGTCCGGTACTAAATAAAACAAACATACCAGTCCTTGTCCATATCACAATCCCAAAAACAAAGTCAAACCTTTGCAAACTGGCAAAATAGGTGATACACGTGAACTTCCATCAAGGAAGTGAGGCCGGGTGCTCCGGAAGGGTAAGCACCTCCTGTTTAGCTAGCTACACCCGTCACGTGTAAGTCAATTTTGAGAATGAAAGGAACAAAGACCTAAGGTAAGTCAAATATATCCAGTATAAGTTGGGATACAGTGACTACATACTTATCAACAATATTGTGATGACGGCCATAAAACTTTTTAAGGGCCCTGATTAGCCTAGGCTTGCAATATCCTTGTGTCAACAATTTGATTGTAAGTAATTTGCTTCGTTTCAGAAAGTTCCCATAGTGGGAACAAGCTCTACCGTACCGTATTAACTGTGAAACATATACACCATACGCAGGAGAAGCAGGGATATTACTGCAAAGAAACGGAAAGTTGACAATAGAAAAATTGAAGTCATCACGTTTGTCGTATAGCTTCAGATGTAACCTTTCATGGGTGTCATAATTGAGGTATAAGTCCAAATATGAAGCAGAACATGGAGAATCTGTCGTGTCTTTTATTTCAAGCTCACTTGGATAGATGACATTCACATATTCTCCAAATTTGTGATTATTTAGAGAAAGAACGTCATCTATATATCTGTATGTGTAGTTGAATGATTTAGCGACAGTCTTTTTTCCAGATTTGACAAGGTTCTGTAAAAATTCTGATTCATATGAATAAAGAAACAAATCAGCAAGTAAAGGTGCACAGTTTGTGCCCATTGGTATACCGATTGTTTGTTGAAAGATAATATTGCCAAACACAACAAATATGTTGTCTATCAAAAACTCTAACATTTTGTTGATGGTATCTTCAGTATATTTTTGTTTGCAGTCTGTATGGTGTTTTACAAAATAACCAGAATCCCTGTTGAGCACTAGATATTTATATCTTGGTTTACCGTTTTTGTAAAAAAATGAAAAGTGAATGATTTGTTTTAGACGTTCTTTCAATTTAGCATGAGGGATAGTGGTGTACAGGGTAGAAAAATCAAAAGTTTTTATACTTTTTACCGAAGATAGAGTTTTAGAGACAAAATGGTCAAGTAGTTCTTTAGAATTTTTGAGAATCCACATTTGGTTGATGCCAGATGTAGAATAGACTCTATCTGAATAAGTCTGAAGGCCATCTTTGACGACTGTCAAAATTTGTGTTAAAATTACTGATAATGATTTAGTAGTACATTTAGAGGAACCTGCAATATATCTTTCCTTGTATGGATTTTTGTGAAGTTTTGGAATCCAATACAAGTAAGGCAGGTCAAGTTCTTCCTGTTTTAAATTGATACCAAAAGACTGAAGGACTCCCCTATGATTGGAAAGAACTTCATCTTTTGTAAAATTAGTTTTGGTATAAGTAGGATTCTCTGATATACTATCTAAACCAAGCTCCTTAATAAGACATTCAACATAGAATTTCTTACAAACGAAAATAATGTTATTAGAAGCTTTATCAGCAGGGACAACAACATACCTGTTATGTATGTCAGTAAGGACCGCAGAAACCTCATGTCCCTGAGCACTAAAGAAGGTTTAGTACCCATAGACCCATTAAGTTTTGCAATTCTTGACTTGACAAAATTTCTAATTGTCCTTATCCAGTCGGATAAAGTGTCAAGCTCTACGTCTTCTAATTTAGCCCAACCTCTAGCATACTCTTCAACAGAATCCATAATAATTTTGAAATTCTGTCCCCAAGTAAAAGGTTGAGCCTCCCTGTATTTAGGGCCTTTTGAAAGAAGACATTTTAATTTAGTATTCTCAATAATATTGAGATCACCTGTTACTACATGCCCAGCTGGTTTATAAATATATGGGGACGCTGAGCAAGAGCAGGTAGGTGGAGTAAAGTTATGAAAGTTTAGGCACTGCAAAGTATGTTTATAGTTGAAAATTTTGGATGCAATAGGTTTATTGTAGGAGTAGGAAATTAGAGGTGGCGAGTTATATTTGAAATAAGTAGGGACTTTAGATTGTACTACTTTGTTAAGTAGTATATTAGAAATATTAATAGCATCTATGCCTTTGTTTGCATAATGTAATTTAAGAAATTGGCGACGGTTGTTGTCCTGTATATTGTGTTCCTGAGCGGGTTTAAATAACCTTTTAAATGCAATATCCATGATGATAGCGTTAAGTTTAAACTCTGGTGTATTAAAATCTGTAGTAGTTTTGTATATGCATTCTTCTTGTAACTGATTTAGACGGGAAAGTTATGTGTCATCCTAGAAGTACAGTTATGAAGATTTGTCTTCACTCTATCTCCAAGTATTCCCGATTTAACATCAACTGGCTTAGAATTTCTTGTCAATGTTCCGATTTTTGGCAAGTTTGTTATCAAGTTAACCCAGCTGTCTCCAAAATGTATTTCTATTTCATGATGTTTTATTTCTTCAAGTCGTTTCTTCAGTAATTCTGAACGTTCACTGTGCTGTTGTTTGATTTTGTGCATCTCCAGAAACATGTGGATATCGGATACATTTTTAAGTCCGGTATCTAATACGTTTTGGTAATTACTCATTACTTTGAGACTGCTTTCGATTTCAGCAATATCATTACCGATCAGTATCGATGCCTCTTTGTATCTTCCACCTAATTCTTGGTTCACCCTCTCCTCTAGTAGGTCTAGATGTTTGTTTATGTCTTATCTCACCCTGGTTATTTTGTCCAGATATTGCCGTTTTCCTCTTTCTAGTTCTTGTAGATTTATTTTTCTGCCATTTTACAGAGCGGCTACTTATAACGAATATACTGCAGCTACAAAATTCATGTAATACATCGAATATTTATGACCGCTATACAGAAACTACAAAATACATGTTACATAGCGACTACTTAAAACGGCTACACGGCAACTTCAAAATACATGTTACACAGCGACTACTGATAACGGCTATACGGCAACTACAAAATACATGTAATACAGAAACTACTTATAACGTTCTACGACAACTACAAAATACATGTTAAATAGCGACTACTTATAAAGGCTCTACGGCAACTACAAAATACATGTTACATAGTGACAACTTATAACGGCTATACAGCAACTACAAAATACATGTTACTCAACGATTATTTATAACGGCTCCACGGCAACTACAAAATACATGTTACATAGTGACAACTTATAACGGCTCTACGGCAACTACAAAATACATGTAATACATCGACTACTTATAAAGGCTATACGGCAACTACAAAATACATGGTTTTAATATGTATAACGCGGAAAGTTCTAAAAACATGAATATTATATTATCCATCAATAAAATAAAGGTGTTGTTGTTATTGTTGTTGTAATACTATTCAACGTCGCATCAGCAAATTTCGGCCATTTGCGACGAGAACGAGATTTAAAATCTTAATGTATTGATCTAAGAAGATAATCCATACGTGAGATGTGCGAATGTATATTATGGCAAGCAACATACTTTCTCGCATTGAGGGCGACTTGTTGGTAATGTGCTGGCTCATCGAGTCATCTGTCTATATGTAACTTTTATCCAGTCCAATATACTAACCTTACACCGAATAAATTAATAGACATTCTGTATTCTGAATGCTAAGCGTTAGGCAAGGAAGCAATATCTCAAATATTAAAATCTTTTGAATGACCCGACCGGGGTTTGAACCCAAGAACTTCGGCTTTCGAGGCAAACAAGTCAAACAATTTTTTGGTACAAAACCATTTTAAAATTAAAATTTCTTTAAAGGCTTATTAAATCCCTACAGCTTATACTTCACCTTATATCTCCTGAGTGCATCGGTGGCCTAAAGCACTTTTTAGGATCTCAGCGACCATCAACGCCTAGGTCCGAATCTATCTCTGTACACATCAAAGTGTGGGACAGCTTGTCAATTTGCTTGCCGACAGGTTCAAAATTGACTGCCGCGATACATGAATCTTGACAGGGGCATAAAACAGCAAAAGTCAACTGTAATTAAAAGTAAAGAAAACGTATGTAAAAAATAACACTTTAATCAAAACTTCCAGATTTTTTTTATTTTTGCAGTTTTTATATTTTATTTTTCAAAACTTTAAAGAAGTTGCCGATTTTATTGAATTTCCGGGTCTGTCATGTTCCAGTGTCTAAACAAGTTTCTCCAAGATGAATCCTCGTTTGAAACTATTGGCGATAATACTGAATGTATTTAACATTTAAGACAATTTAATTGTTTCAGTTTTACTTTAGGATCATGTAAAAAAATCATGAAACATCCCTCATAATTTTACAAAGTCACGTGTTTGAATCATCCTTCATTTTACATCGTGGTTATTATATACAGTAATTATATAGTGAACTTAGAAATCCAAATGATTTTATTTTACTTTATATTAACTCTAGACTGATTCTTGTAATTCATACACAGTAACTTTGTTTGGATGATGTGTAACTAAGAACCTCTCTCCAGTCTTGTCAAAAGCTATACCACGTGGCCGTGTTATATCTGTAACTATCAGTTTTATAAACTGACCATCAGGAGTAAGTTGATGTATATTTTGTGACCAGTAACCACAACAATAAATGTTACCTTCCTTGTCAACTGATATTCCTCCTCCACCACTGAAGTTATCATTTGTATAACTAAACATCTGTGATCCATTCATATCTAAACAAACCAGCTTGTTGTCTGATGTAAGGTATATCCTGTCTGTAGTACATGTGATGTAGTCTGCTTTATATCCTGATGTCACTGTCTTAATGATGTTTCCCGTCCTATCAATCATGTAAATGTTACCATCATCACCTCCTACGATCAGATTTGTACCGTTATACCCTATGGCGTGGTATAATGTTTTGTTGACCGTGATCAGTTTACTAAGTTTACAGTTTACTATATCTATAAACTGTATGCTCTGTGTTCCTTCCAGCACTACTGCAGCTTCTCTATCATCTATCTGTACAATACCCCAGGAATGTCCCGATAACAACATTTCCTTATGTACTTGTCCTTCTAACGTACAAAAGATAACCTTACGTCCAAGTCCGTTATTATCTACTAACAATACCTTATCATTTGGTAGAAATATCCCATCAGTCAGATATTGTCCTGTACTAAAGTTACGTATCTTCCTAGAAGTACAGTTATGAAGATTTGTCTTTCCTTTACCTCCAAATATTCCTGATTTAACATCAAGCGGCTTAGAATTTATTGTCACTGTTGCAACTTTTGTCAAGTTCGTTATCAAGTTAACCCAGCTGTCCTCAAATTGTATTTCTATTTCATGATGATTCATTTCTTCCAGTCGTTTCTTCAGTAATTCTGAACGTTCACTGTGCTGTTGTTTGATTTTGTGCATCTCCAGAAACATGTGGATATCGGATACATTTTTAAGTCCGGTATCTAATACGTTTTGGTAATTACTCATTACTTTGAGACTGCTTTCGATTTCAGCAATATCATTACCGATCAGTATCGATGCCTCTTTGTATCTTCCACCTAATTCTTGGTTCACCCTCTCCTCTAGTAGGTCCAGATGTTTGTTTATGTCCTGTCTCATCCTGGTTATTTTGTCCAGATATTGCCGTTTTTCTCTTTCTAATTCTTAGAGATTTATTTTTCTTCCTTCTAATACTGTTGATAACTCATCTATCATTGTCTTTAGGGATTCGGTCAAGACTGTAATTTCTGGACTTTCCTTCATCCCTTTAGCTGCATCATTTAAGGTTTTGACATGTTCACATTTACGGTGGTGTACTGTCACACATATGGCACAGCATGCCTGTTGATGGTCCATACAATACAGCTTCATTTTCTTCCCCTCGTGTTGTGTACACTTCTAGTGTTGTTATTGTTCGGGTTTCGGATTGTATTTCTTCTAAGGGACATAACTTGTGACTTTGTGACATTTTCATGGCCTTGTGACAATTGTCGCAGTGAGAACATAGAGCTTCATTACACACAGTACACCATGACACGGCTTTGTTCTGTTTCTCAAGTACTAAACAAGGGTCACATAGTTTATCTTTGGATTTCAGCTTAATTTGATCTAGTAGTGTTACAATAAGATGATTGCCGGGTAATTTTGCTGCGATATCCTCAGGTGAAAGACCAGGATCCGAAACTGGTACATCAGTCCTACAAATTGGACAGGGGAAAGTTCTCGGTTTATTTACATTCTTATTTGCGGTCTTAAAAACGGAATTAATATACTGGCTAAGACATGTTTCACACGTCGTGTGAAAACACGGTAAATATTTGGGTGACTTGTAAGTTTCGAAACAGATAGGGCATTTTGTTATTTTCTCCACTCCATCTGTTTCTGCAGTGGCCATCTTTAACTCTCAAAACTACTTTCGGTTTATCGACGATCTTATACTTGGACTTTAGCTGAAAATGATAAAATAAGATGTTACTTTATAAATACATATAGTTAAGAATTTGAATAATGAAAAATTGGAATTGAAATCGAAATGTTTTATAATTATTTTGAATTTTGTTTAACTTACCTCCTAGAAATTTGTGGAAATAAAAACAAATGCGTCCGCCCATCATGGAATTATGATCACACGACTACGATCAAACTGAACTTTATACCTTGTTTTATCTGTTGATCCAGTAGTTGTCTCCCTTCACATCTTAAATACATTTTCCGAAAATCGGGTTGTATTTAGTTTTTAACAATGTCAACATGTTTATATTAAATCAATATTATATCAAAGCTGCCAAACAAATAATCATTTTGTTTTTAA
Organism: Tegillarca granosa; assembly: GCA_029721355.1. NCBI lineage: Eukaryota > Metazoa > Mollusca > Bivalvia > Arcoida > Arcidae > Tegillarca > Tegillarca granosa. The sequence goes on along the minus strand of JARBDR010000689.1, from coordinate 18,992 downwards.
AAAGTCAATTGCCTTTTTTAATTCAAATAAAGAAATAATTGCTTTGTTTTTTAATAGTAATAATAATAATTAATTAATTATTATTATTTTTAGTAGTAGTGGTCTTTACTTAGACCCTGCTCATTTAAAATTGTTAATAGATAGCACTTTGCAATTTTGCCAGGGTGAGAACTTCTGAGGTTTGCTAAAGAATTAAGCTGAGTTGGATGACTATCGCACTATATTTCCGGCGTAAGGACTTGAGCCGCACAATGTACTTCCTATGCCTGGACCACATTTAGCATGTAAACATTGCCATGTGCTTTTAGCATGATTGACACATTTTCCAAATTTCTGAAAAAATGAATCAGAGAAGGTTTTGATTTTTTTTGAAAAAGAAAAAAAGTAATATTTGAGGATTCAGGGACAATATGTGCCAATATATGTAGTTCGGGGTTTGTTGACCATCAGATTCTATGAAAATGGTCTATTTTGAGGTAAAATTTTATAATTTTCTGTGTAGTTGCCATGGTAACAAAATGTTTGCTAAACTTGTTAAAATTTGCATTTGGGTCATAAATTCAATATAGAAATAGTGCTTGAATTCTTCTGATTTTAAAAAGTATCAACATTTCTGGTGTTACTTTAAAAATTATTGAAATATGGGTGCATAACACTAAAGGTGGTATGACCAAAATTGGGCAATTTTGGCTGTCATTTCATGACTGAGGTCTGCTACCATAAGAAAAGAGACAAAAACATGTAAAATCACTAATTTCATGAAAAATGTCTGCTTTCAACTTGTTTTATGTTGTTGAATTACCGTGGGTTTGGAAAAATGCAGAATGAACTCATTTGCAATGTTTTTCATTGTATGAGGTCAAAGGTCAGTTTAAGTGCAAAAAGGTCAAATTGCCTAATTTATGTATGTAAGGCTTAAAATGAGATGTTTTGAACAATTTTTCTATTATTTTATGTAATTTTCCTGAAAAATTTGTGAGAATACAATTGTTTTATATGTTAAAACATCGAAACTCCATGGAAACTGTATCAGCATGAACAAACCTACCAGTTTTTCGATCTGAATGAATTTAAGTTTGTGCTCTGTTTGATATTATGTATCATCATAAAAGCAAAACCAATGCTAAAACTTTTGCAAACTGCATAAATCTAATTTATACATATAATAATTATCACTTTTAACTACATAATTCTTTATAAAATTCAAATTGTGATATATCATAAAACCAGTGACATCTTACTTTGCCATAATCATGCAAAAAGCACAATTTTAAGTGTCTTAATAATGGATATCAAGAGTTATCTCCCTTTATTTCTATGATGCTGTTAATTTTTTTTGGATTTTTAATGAAAAACAAGAGAATTTAAGTAGATAATGTTATAAAATTTCAAAACTTTATGAAATATTTCATAGTTAATTCATCCATTGCAAATTCTAATTGATTTAGTTCAGTCTGTTCTATACTTTTTACTCATTTTAATGCTCATTTTGTGCGAGTTTGCAAAATTGCCATCAATTTGGCAAATAAGTAGTTTTTTATTGCCAAAGTTTGCTATGTACATTTAACATAGGATAACCAGGAATGCATCTTTTCATTTACTTTTAAGCTTTAAACCATTTGTCAACAGCATTTTAACTCAAATGTACATAATCAGTTTGGCAACAATTGCAAAAATTAGCCCAAATGAGTGTAAATTGGCCACATTATGGAATACATGCCTATGAATTGATTGTAGCCAATTTTGACAATTTTTGCAAATACCAGCATAGTGTTGCATAGCGTTTGATTCGTAATATTGTCTTCTGTCAGAAAACAAAGTAAAATTATGAGTTTTGAAATTTGCATTAGCCTTATGGTAGCAGACCTCAGTCGTGATAAGGCCGGATGGGGGACGGTCAAAAGTAGTGCATATAAAAAACTCAGGGGTCTTTACTTAGACCCTGCTCATTTAAATTTGTTAATAGATAGCACTTTGCAATTTTGCCAGGGTGAGAGCTTCTGAGGTTTGCTAAAGAATTAAGCTGAGTTGGTTGACTATCGCACTATATTTCCGGCGTAAGGACTTGAGCCGCACAATGCACTTCCTATGCCTGGACCACATTTTGCATGTAAACATTGCCATGTGCTTTTAGCATGATTGACACATTTTCCAAATTTCTGAAAAAATGAATCAGACAAGGTATTGATTTTTTTTTGAAAAAGGAAAAAAGTAATATTTGAGGATTCAGGGACAATATGTGCCAATATATGTAGTTCGGGGTTTGTTGACCATCAGATTCTATGAAAATGGTCTATTTGAGGTAAAATTTTATAATTTTCTGTGTGGTTGCCATGGTAACAAAATGTTTGCTAAACTTGTTAAAATTTGCATTTAGGTCATAAATTCAATATAGAAATAGTGCTTGAATTCTTCTGATTTTAAAAAGTATCAACATTTCTGGTGTTACTTTAAAAATTATTGAAATATGGGTGCATAACACTAAAGGTGGTATGACCAAAATTGGGCAATTTTGGCTGTCATTTCATGACTGAGGTCTGCTTCCATATGACAAATTGAGTTATCTCCCTTGTGTAACCGACAACCAGTATAAAACCGTACACTGTCAATATTAGTGAATAATCTTGAGTATTTATTGCTTTTTAGTTTTTCTTCCATCGGAAAAAAATATTTTATGGATAAATAATATAAATAATTAACAAATAAATACAATAAAATAAAAAGCGATTGATTAATTCTTGTCATAAATTTCACAATTCATTTACATATCACCACATTCACACTCGCTAAATAATAAGTTGCAAAAACAGTTTACGTTATTTAATATTGAATTAAAATAAGAAATAAATTATTAACTGGTATTTGTATTATATAATTATTAAAAATTAAAATAAAATTTACAGTCCACTAGTAAATAAAATTCAGTCAGCCATATTTACCAATTAAACTAAATTCAGTTTACCTTTTTTGGCATTAAACCTAAAATTGATTTGAAATGAAACGACTGTCCATCCTTACATCAAATTATATTTGATATATACGGAAAAAGTCATTTTGGTTCCTTACCATACTTTTTATTGCATTTGGTAATAAATGTCTCTAGATCGAATAAACAGTCAAAAACTATCGCACACATTTTCTTGCATATATTCAAATGCTCGAACTTCAGCAAGTGCGTCTGTGGCATCATTTAGTCCCACAACAGTTTTAGAGGCTGTTTACTAGCTTCGTTGACTCATCATTGTCATTATCATCGCGGCACAAAATATCGGAAACAATGCCATCATTGGAAGGCCCATATATCAGGAACAATTGCATCAGTGTCTACACGCACATAATCATTAAAATTCAAGTTACATGGGATACCAGTTTTATCCAATGCTTTCCTCCAACTTTTCTTGAGATATGCGAGCGGTACATCACAGTTATCGCTATTATCGCTCATATCACTATTAATTTCATTTCCGGTCGGAGTCACAAATTTCAGCCTTGGTAAAACAATTCTTAATTGTTGTCGCAGTAACTTTTATCCATCCGCGGTGGATTAACACAATTACTTGGTACATTAGACTGTGGTACTTACATGTACCTGTGATACTTAATACATGTAGTCTTTGGTACTAACTAAACCTAGACTGGGGTACTAATATGTAGTCTTTGGTACTTATTACATGTAGTCTTTGGTACTAACTGAATCTAGACTGTGGTATTACATGTAGACTTAGATACTCACTATATGTACACTAGGGTTCTCACTACATAAAAATAAGGTATAAATAACATCTAGACTTTTACTTACATGTAAAAGGTATAACTTATTACATCTAGTTTAAATTAATTAATTATTAAATTACGGATCTTAAGATTCATTAAGTTTCAACTGTTTGGCTCATGTTTTGGTACTCACTACATGTTGATTCATATACTCACTACATGTAGAGTGAGGTACTTACAACATATAGACTGTGGAACTCACTACATGTAGACTGTTGTAACTATTTCATTTAGTCTTTAGTACTAAATAAATCTAGACTGCTCCTTACAAGTACTATGGTACTTACTATATATAGTCTTTGTTACTAGCTAAATCTAGACTGTGTTACTTATAAGTAAACTGTATAACTTATTACATCTAGTTAGTCACTACATGTAGACTCAGATACTCACTATATGTACACTATGGTTCTCACTACATAAAGTAAGGCATTAATTCAAATCAAGGCCAATCAGTTTTGCAATTAATTATCGATGCATATGTGGGGTCAACGTATCCCTGAATCAGTAATCTATGTATTCATATATAGATTATCTCTATATAACTAAGAAGTTATATTTGGTTACTTAAATGATAATCATAAGTTTAACTACTAGTAAATAAATTGAGTTGAGTTGGGAGAAAACTGGAGTTCCTAGAAAAAAACTACTAACTTTGGCAAGAGAACTAACAAAATTTCCAGCAGTTAATGCATAATAATTAATGGAGTCGGTGCTTTCTTTCAATCAACAATCATAGAGCTGGATCAATATAAACTACATTATTTTTTAATATGAATTTTTCCATCTTAAGAACTGTCATTGACTAGCCCCTGAGCAGATGACACAGATGGCCATAAAGGCCCTGGACACTCACCCGGCAAACTGGAGCTTCTATTCTAAAGGAGATTTTTACTATATTTCGAGCTAGTATCCTACTTATTGACCCTTACAAACCCGAGCTAGTTTTTCTCAAGAGCATCGTTCTGACCAAGTTTGATGAAGATTGGACTAAAATTTGGGCCTCAGTAGTGTTAATACGGTTTTTCAACAATATGACCTAGTGACCTACTTATTGACCCAAAATGGCCCATATATGAACTTGAGCTAGCTTTTGTAAGAGGATCATACTGACTAAGTTTGATCAAGATTGGACTAAAATTGGGGCCTCAGGAATGTTAACAAGGTTTCTATAAAATTTAATTTAGTGACCTATTTATTGACCCAATATGGCCCATATACGAACTTGAGCTAGCTTTTGTCAAGAGGATCATTCTGACTAAATTTGATGAAGATTGGACTAAAATTGGGGCCTCGGGAGTGTTCACATGTTTTTTTTATTACTTGACCTAGTGACCTAATTAATGACCCAACATGACCCATATATGAACTTGAGCTAGCTTTTGTAACAGGATATTCTGACAATGTTTGATGAAGATTGGACTAAAATTGGGGCCTCAGGAGTGTTAACAAGGTTTTCTTACTATTTGACCTAGTGACCTACTAATTGACCCAACATGGACCATATACGAACTTGAGCTAGCTTTTGTCAAGAGGATCATTCTGAGAAAGATTGAAGATTGCACTCAAATTGTGGCCTAAATCAAAAGTTGACGCACGACAGACGACACAAAATGACACATCACAATAGCTCACTTGAACACTTTGTGCTCAGGTGAGCTTAAAACATTAAATACAATGCTACTCGACTGCCTATCATTAAACTTCAAGACAATTTGAAAATACAAAAAAGAGAATCAAAACAAGATTTCTCCTGACAGATACCTGGAGTACATACATATAATATTGTAGATGTCAATACAGAATTCTCAATACAGATTTATCTTTTCTGTAACAAGGTGGGGACAAACAAACACAAATCAACAAACTGACAATGTGTTACATCAAGATATCGTAACGGAAATAAACTTTCACTTTCGAGGGGGGTGTTGTTTATTGAAATATCTTTCATACAGAGATAAGATGATGCAAGCATGGAAAGATAAAGGTCATTAGGTCAAAATCAGACATGCTTTAATACTAGAAGATCCATTTGATTTCATCATGTGATACGCAATAATGCATGTGATTTTTTTCCTTTAGATATGGTATCGTCACAAACATTTTTCAAAACAATCTACACATATGTATCATACTGGTATACAACATTGTGTATGCTTGGGTTTGTAAACCCAGTTTATATGTAGAAAAATCTTAACTGAGAAAATTTTACAAGATCTATGTCAGATATGATGAATATGTCAAGAATTTTGCTATTACTAAATGCCAGCATTTTAAAATTTTTGTTAGGTTTCTGCATATGATATAAATGTAATGTTACGATTTAAATTATTCTTTCACTCCCACAAAACAATATAATAAATGTGAACACCATTCTAGCAAATATGAATTAAGAGTAATGTTTTATAATGATATGAAGGATTTACCGACAAGAAATACAAATGAAATCTTAGTAAATAACTTTACAGAGATGAGAGACATTTTGTGTCTTAACAATTCCGCATACACTTTTATAACAGGAATCTATAGTCCATTACGTCTCAATATTAGTCACACACATGAAAAAAGCTAAACCAATGGCTCACTATCCTTACAAGTAATAATATAGATAATATGCTAAATAAACTGTTGATCAATATTTGTAACCTGTAGCACTTACACGTAGCCTGACGTACTTATATTTTTTAACGTTTGTTACGTATAAGTAACTTTTGGTACTTATTTGTCATCTGTGGTAACCTGTGGTACATGCTTGTAACTTAATTGTGGTAAATGCATGTATCCAGTGGTACAAAAATTTGAAATTAGGTACAATCAAGTAGCCTGTGATATTCAGGAAATACAATAAAATACTTGTTTACGTCAATTAAAAACGTGGTCACTACACAACTACCAAACACATGTTATTCAAAAACTAATAAAAACATGTTATTTCACAACTAACAAAAACATGTTATTCCACGTCTACCAAAAACACGTCATTCCAAAACTACCAAACACATGTTATTCAACAACTAATAAAAACATGTTTTTTCACAACTAACAAAAACATGTTATTCCACGTCTACAAAAAACACGTCATTCCAAAACTACCAAATACATGTTATTCCACGTCTACCAAAAACACGTCATTCCAAAACTAACAAATACATGTTATTCCAGAAATACCTAATACATGTTATTCCAGAAATACCTAAAACATGTCATTCTGCTACTACCTAATACATGTCATTCTGCTACTACCTAATACATGTCATTCCGCTACTAACAAGTACATTTTATTCCACAACTACCAAATACATGTTATTTCACAACTACCAAATACATGTTATTTCACAATTACCAAATACATGTTATTTCATAACTACAATATAAATGTTATTTCACAATTACTAAATACATGTTTTTCGACAACCAGTAAATATGTTATTCCAAAACTATAAAGTACATATTATTCCACAACTTTCAAATACAGGTGACTCCACAACTTCTAATTACAGGTTCTTCTGCAACTACCTAATGCATGCCATTCTGCTAATACCTAATACATATCAATCCAATACTACCTATACGTGTTATTCAGCTACTACCTAATACATGTCAGTCTCCTTCTACCTAATACATGTCATTCTGCTACTACCTAATACATGTCAGTCTCATTCTACCTAATACATGTCATTCTGCTACTACCTAATACATGTCAGTCTCCTTCTACCACATACATGTCATTCCACTATTATCTAATACATGTCATTCCGCTACTACCAAATACATGTATTTCATCAACAACCAAATACATGTTATTCCACAACTACAAAATAAATGTCATTCCACAACTTCTAAATACATGTCATTCCAATATTACCCAATACATGTTATTCCGCTATTACATAATACATGTTATTCCGCTATTACATAATACATGTCATTCCGCTACTACCTAATACATGTCATTCCGTTACTACGTAATACATGTCAATCTGCTACTACCTAATACATGTCATCCCGCTACTACCTAATGCATGTTATTCCGCTTCTACCTAATACATGTCATTCCGCTACTACCTAATACATGTCAATTCACTACTATCTAATACATGTTATTCCGCTTCTACCTCATACATGTCATTCCCCTTCTACCTAATACATGTCATTCCGCTACTACCTAATACATGTCATTCCGCTACTACCTAATACATGTCATTCCGCTTCTACCTCATACATGTCATTCTGCTACTACCTAATACATGTCATTCAGCTACTACCTCATACATGTCATTCCACTACTACCTAATACATGTCATTTCACTACTATCTAATACATGTCATTCCGCTTCTACCTCATACATGTCATTCCGCTACTACCTATTACATGTCATTCCGCTACTACCTAATACATATCATTTCACTAATACCTAATACATGTTATTCCGCTTCTACCTAATACTTCTTTTCCACTACTGCCTAATATATGTCATTCTGCCAATACCTAATACAGGTCATTCCGATACTACCTAATACATGTCACCCCGCTACTAGTTAACACATATACAGCTACAAAAAAAATACATACTAAACAGTGACTACCTATAACGGCTATACGCAACTACAAAATACATGTTACACAGCGACTACTTATAACGACTATACGGAAACTACATAATACATATAATACAGCGATTACTATTAAAGTCTATATGAAAACTACAAAATACATGTTATACAGAGAATACTTATAACAACTATACGAAAACTGCAAAATACATGTTATACAGTGACTACTTATAACGGCTATACGAAAACTGCAAAATACATGTTATACAGTGACTACTTATAACGGCTATACGGCAACTACAAAATTCATGTTATACGATAACAAAAATACACCACAAAGGTTCGAATCCCACTCTGTACACATCAATTTTTATGTGGGAGAGATTGCCAGTTCGCTTACCGAAAAATCGGTGGTTTTCTCTGGACATTCCGGTTCTCTTTACCATTTCATAACAGACTGCCGCGATTCAAGTGAAAGAATCCTAACTGGGGCATAAATCATCAAAACTTATCTACAAATAAAGATAAAGACAACATACTATACAATCATCACTTTAATCAAAACTTCCATATTTTTTTTTTTTTTTTTTTTTTTTTTTTTTTTTTTTTTTTAACTTTAAAGCAGTTGCTGATTTCATTGTATCAAAAATATTCCTAAGTTGAATGATTGTGGGAGTAATTTCAAGCTAAAACGGCTATATGCAAATATTGAACAAATACAAAAAAATTATACTGAATACATTTCATTTACATTTAAGACGATTTAATTATTTTAGTTTTACTTTAGGCTCATGTGACAAAAATTCATGAAACATCCCTCTTAATTTTACAAAGTCACGTGTTTAAATCATCCTCCATTTTACAACATGGTTATGACACAGTAATAATATAGTGAACTTAGAAATCAAAATGATTTTATTGTACTTTATCTTCAGCCCTAGACTGATTTTTGTAATTCATACACAGTAACATTGTTACCGCCATGTGTAACTAAGAACCTCTTTCCAGTCTTGTCAAAAGCTATACCATATGGTAATGTTATATCTCTAACTATCGGTTTTATAAACTGACCATCAAGAGTAAGTAGATGTACATTGTTTGACCTGTAACTACAACAATAAATGTTACCGTCCTTGTCAACTGATATTCCTCGTCCATCAGCGAAGCAGACGTTATCATTTAGATAACTAAACATGAGTGATCCATTCATATCTAAACACACCAGCTTGTCGTATGATGTAAGGTATATCCTGTCTGTAGTACATGTGATGTAGTTTGTACTACATCCTAATGTCACTGTTTTAATGATGTTTCCCGTCCTATCAATCATGTAAATGTTACCATCAGTACCTCCTACGATCAGATTTGTACCGTTATACCCGATTACGCCGGATAATTGTTTGATGACCATGATCAGTTTACCAAGTTTACAGTTTACTATATCTATATACTGTATGTTCTGTGTACTGTACAGCACTACTGCAGCTTGTCTATCATCTATCTGTACAATACTACAGGGATATCCAGATACCGACAGCTCCTTATGTACTTGTCCTTCAAACGTACAAAAGATAACCTTACCTCCGATATAATCTACTAACAATACCTTATCATCTGGTAGAAATATCCCGTCAGTCAGACGTCGTCCTCTATTAAAGTTACGTTTCATCCTAGAAGTACAGTTATGAAAATTTGTCTTCCCTTTCCCTCCAAGTATTCTTGATTTAACATCAAGTGGCCTAGAAGTAATTGTCACTGTTCCGATTTTTGTAAAGTTTGTCATCAAGTTAACCCAGTTGTCCTCAAATTGTATTTCTATTTCATGATGTTTTATTTCTTCAAGTCGTTTCTTCAATAATTCTGAACCTTCATTGTACTGCTGTTTTATCGTGTTCATCTCCAGAAACACGTGGATATCCGATACATTTTTAAGTCCGTTATCTATTACGTTTTGGTAATTACACATTACCTCCAAACTATTTTCCATTTCAGTGATATCATTACCGATTAGTATCGATGCTTCTTTGTATCTACAACCTAATTCTTGGTTCACCCTGTCCTCCAGTTGGTCAAAATGTTTGTTTATGTCCTGCCTCATCTTGGTTATTTTGTCCAGATATTGCTGTCTTCCTCGTTTTAGTTCTTTTAGATTTATTTTTCTGCTTTCTAATACTGTTGATAACTCATCTATCAATGCCTTTAGGGATTCGGTCAGGTCGGTAATATCTGGACTTTCTCTGATCCCTTTAGCTGCATCATTTAAGGTTTTGACATGTTCACATTTACGGTGGTGCACTGTCACACAAATTGCACAGCATGCCTGTTTGTGATCCATACAATACAGCTTCATTTTCTCACCTTCGTGTTGTGTACACACTTCCAGTGTTGTTATCGTTCGTGTTTCTGATTGTTTTTGCTCTAAGGAATATATCTTGTGACTTTGTGATATTTTCATGGCCTTGTGATAATGGTCACAGTCAGTACATAGAGCTTCATTACACACAGTACACCATGACACGGCTTTGTTGTGTTTCTTAAGTACTGAACAAGGGTCACATAGTTTGTCTTTGGATTTCAGCTTACTTTGATCTAGTAGTGTTACAATAAGATGATTGCCAGGTATTTTTGCTGCAATATCTTCAGGTGAAAGACCAGGATCAGAAACTGGTACATCAGTCCTGCAAATGGGACAGGGAAAAGTTCTCGGTTTATTTACATCCGCATTGGAGGTCTTAAACACGGAAGTAATATACTGGCTCAGACATGTTTCACACGTGGTGTGAAAACACGGTAAATATTTGGGTGATTTGTAAGTTTCCAAACAGATAGGACATTTTGTTATTTTCTCCACTTCATCTGTTTCTGCAGTGGCCATCTTTAACTGTCATAACCACCTTCGGTTTATCCACTATGTGGTACTTGGAGTTACCCTGAAAAGGATAAAATTAGGGTTTACTTTATAAATATAATATCAATTCAAATAAAAGAGAGAAATTACATTAAAACCGATTTTTTTATAAACGATTAGAATTTTGTTTCACTTACCTCTCAGTAAATTTTAGAATCAAAACAAACGTATCCACCAATCAAGGGATATTGATCATGGGACGACGATCGAACTGAATTTTATACCTTGTTCTATCTGTTGACCTAGTAGTTGTCTCCCTTTAAATGTTAAAAATCGGGTTATTTTTAGTTTGATCTTTATTATGTCAAACATGTCTGGGTCATAAATAATCTTTTTGTTCTTAAAACATCGATATTTAATAACCTTATCAAAGTAAATGAAAAGAAAAAATAGTTTGTTTTAAATAATTATAATAAAACTAACATTAATAATAATGATAATAATAATAACATTATTATTATTATTATTATTATTATTATTATGCAAAAAACGGGCGTGCTGATGAGTTTTATAAAGCTTTCAATCGTTAATTTGACTCAGTATGAATGTCGTTAGACCCTCGTTACGCATGTTAATCAGCACAAGATATTTATACATAAAAGGTCTGTGTAACTGAAAATTAAAGAAATTGTGCAGCTTCCACTGTGCAAAAATTTTCGTTGTGATATTGCTTAATATCATATCAGCATATCAGCATTTTTCTTAACTATGTACGACAACAACAGGATTATTAATATCTATTGATTAATCTAAGAATAAGTTCATGTATGCATGAGATGAATGTATTTTGTCTGTCCTGTACAATCGGCCTCTCTGTGCAACCTTTTTAGTAAAGTTCTTGCTCATCGAGTCATTTGTTGCAGACAAGGTATTGTTCTATAGCAGCTACCAATTACAAGTTCTATAGCAGCTACCAAATACAAGTTCTATAGCAGCTACCAATTACAAGTTCTATAGCAGCTACCAATTACAAGTATATAGCAGCTACCAATTACAAGTTATATAGCAGCTAACCGATTACAAGTTATATAGCAGCTACCAATTACAAGTTCTATAGCAGCTACCAATAACAAGTATTATAGCATCTACCAATTACAAGTTATATAGCAGCTACCAATTACAGTATATGGGAGCTACCAATTACAAGTCATCTGGCACAGACGGGTAACTTTTTCCCTAAGTCCATTATCTTCGCAGTGGCTATATCAGTCGATACCTTGAATGGCAAGCGTTACGCAAGCAAGCAATATTTCTAATTTTAAAGTCGTATGTATAACACGACGGCGGTTTAAACACATGAATTTCGGCTTGTACCTATGGGCCATCCAGTCGGTCTAAATGATTATACTTCAGCAATTTTAAAATACATAATATTCAGCAGCTACCAATTACATGCTATAATTTGAAGTAAAAGAGGTTCTCTGACTAGTAAAAACTGGTGTTTCGGGGGCTACCAAAAACAAGGTTTCAGTGACCATTAAGTTAATTAATTACTAAGTATTTATCGTTAACTCATAGAAAGCGTAATTAAAAACATATAAAGCCAAGATACTAGAATCATCTTCAAAATATTATAAAATTATACTTCATATACTTCACCAATTAACCTCATAAGATAAGATAGAGAAAGCCTATTGTTATAATTATTATTATTATTATTATGCCAAAAACCGCGCATACTGACACTCCTATTCCGTAAAGTGTGGTTTACAACAAATGATCATAACGTCTTTGTGTTATATATTTCCAATAGTCTTACAGAGATTATGTGTTATTTTAACAGCACCATCGGAATTTATCAAGGAATGTATGCATAGAATTTAATCTCGCCATAAAGATGGACAATTGACAAAACACAGATTCTAAAAAGTATGAGTATTCCAGACATTTAAAAAAAATAGATAAAACCTCCCGTTTGGATAGAGTGCAGTGAGGTAATGGTATTTTACATCCATAGGATTGTTTATTGATAAATATGATTGAAAAAACCAAACACAAACATGCCGGTCTATGACCACCTCGCAATTCTAAAACAAAATCTATTATATGAAATCTGACTAAACATAAGAAATTAAACCAGGGAAGTGAGACCGGATGCTCCTCCTTTCTAGCTAAGTACATCCGTGCAAGATCAAATTTGAGAATTAAAGAAAAGTGGAATTTTGGGACGGTAAACTAGCAATTCTTACATTTGCATTGTATGATTTAAAGGGTTGGGGTAACAAGCAACTCCCCCTTTAAAACATTCAACACAGATAAAAAGAAAACAATGTGGCCAAAAGGTCCCCGGTTATATAAAAGAAAATAATTTTTCGCCCGTGGATCGTAAAACAGGTTCTACTATGGATCTGCCTAAGGTCTTTAACGGCCCAGGACTCTTTGGCGGTAGGGGATTGAACCTGAGACGCTCTTATAAAAAATTCTCACCGGCCCCGCCCCATTTTCCATAAAATTCTGGATCCGTACCCACTTTGGTTCTGTCCAAGTTGGATTTACACATAGGCATTGTAGAGCATTGTGATGAAGTAAAAACTACCACATGTAACTTGTATCAATCTCTACAACATCGAAAGTATCTGAACACAATCTCTTCGAGATCTCACATTTCAGAGAGTGTTACCAGATCCTTTCTGGATTTTCTGCTAAGTACAGAGATCAGACACATAGAATCAATGTAAACCAACACAAATGAACGTAAAGCGTCGACTAAACTATACCTAATTCAAATTTATTTACTTATATCTTACTAAGACACACGCATAAACATCATTCATTTTTAAAATTAAATTATCAATAGAAAAAAAAACATTTTCTTGAAAGCGGTTGTAATTACAAATACCATGTGTTACTCACTACATGTAGACTGAGGCACTTACAACATGTACATGTAATATGACTCACTACATAAATACGTAGATACAAATTACATTTAGACTGTGGTACTTTCTAAATGTTGACCAAGTTACTAACTACATGTAGACTGGTAGTAAATGAATCATAATTCACGTACTAATTACATGTAGATTGTTATGGTCACTACATGTATAATGAGGAACTCATTACATGTAAACTGTTGTACTCACTTTATGTAATAGGAACTTACTATATTATATATATATATATATATATAATATTATATATATAATATATATATATATATATATACTTTTCTAAACACCGGATTGTGGGATTATTGGAAAATTAAACGAAATTTATTGAAGTTTGATTTCAATTCCATGATAAACCCCTAATTACCATGTGTTATCATCGAATTGAAATCAAACTTCAATAAATTTCGTTTAATTTTCCAATTCCATTTCATTACACATGGTAATGAGGGGTCACGTGAGATTTTTAGAGCCTGCTGAGTCAGTTGCGCAATATCGAACATATTTAAAAACCATATCGTATTATTATGTACAATATTTACATTTATTTACATATACATATTTTTTTGCATTCGATTAAGAATAGCCTGTGAAAACTGTTAAACTGTAACAGGTTTTTTGTAATATTTTCGAAAAGTCGAATTATTTGTCCATCCAGCACATCGCATAACAGTTGACAGAGGAACATGCACATTCGATGCAGATGTAGTTGACGCAGACCGAATACTGTGTGGCTTAAATATATTTATATCTACACCTGCTAATTTTAAAACAGTTTTTATCCATCTAGAAATAGTATCTTTTGAAACTTTTTTGTACGGCTCGCAAAACTAATAAACAAAGAATTTTCGTTATTGCGAACCGCGCAGTATTTTTAAGTAAGCTTTCAATAACTCAACCACACATAAGTTGGTATTAGGTTCATATTTTTGTATAGCTATTTCGTGTAAATGTGTCCCCGGTCTTAAATGTTTTAATAAATCACCTATTCTAATTTTTACCACATTGTCAATAATTCTATATTTTTTTATGCTCATGAGATGCAGTGACTGTACTCGCTGACCCGAGAGCAAACCTAACAAAACTGTAACCTTATAAGTTAGTTGTTTTAAAGTTATTACATCGATTGACGGCATATTTGCCAAAAATAATAAAACTTTTTCCACATCCCATGTTACATTATAGCGTGGTAGAGTCGGTTTTAATAAAAACAAACCGCGCATAAATCGTTTCGTTCTGATTGGTCCATGTTTCAAAAGTGAAAGTAAAGTTTCCCGGATCTTTTTTAGGTAAAACAGATTGACCAATTAGAAGTTTGTCGAGATTCAGCACGGGATGACGATTGCCATTCTAAGTGTGAAATGGCGTTTGATACAGGGGTAGGTCTCCGTTTATATCGTGTTATGCATTTTAGAGACAGCGACGGCAATTCCGATATGCACCATTTTGTAGAGAAATGCATGAAGGTTTGAGGGATATTCATTTATTATTTTTATTGTCCACCAATAAATAGAAAAAAGCGACCGAACCGGGTAGGTCAAAAATTATGATAGCGAAAGTTGAACACCTTGTCTTATGTTAGGGTCAAGGGATTTTTTTTTAATATCGAAAAAGCGCCTGTGAACTAAACCTAGACTGTGGTAGTTATATGTAGTCTGTGGTGCTTATTACATGTAGTGTTTGATACTAACTAAACCTAGACTGGGGTACTAATATGTAGTCTTTGGTACTTATTACATGTAGTCTTTGGTACTAACTAAATCTAGACTGTGGTATTACATGTAGACTTAGATACTCACTATATGTACACTAGGGTTCTCACTACATAAAATAAGGTATAAATAACATCTAGACTTTTACTTACATGTAAACGGTATAACTTATTACATCTAGTTTAAATTAAATTAATTATTAAATTACGGATCTTAAGATTCATTAAGTTTCAACTGTTTGGCTCATGTTTTGGTACTCACTACATGTTGATTCATACTCACTACATGTAGAGTGAGGTACTTACAACATATAGACTGTGGAACTCACTACATGTAGACTGTTGTTTTCTACTATTCATTTAGGTCTTTGGTACTAAATAAATCTAGACTGCTCCTTACATACTATGGTACTTACTATATATAGTCTTTGTTACTAACTAAATCTAGACTGTGTTACTTATATGTAAACTGTATAACTTATTACATCTAGTAGTCACTACATGTAGACTCAGATACTCACTATATGTACACTATGGTTCTCACTACATAAAGTAAGGCATTAATTCAAATCAAGGCCAATCATTTTGCAATTAATTTTCGATGCATTATGTGGGGTCAACGTATCCCTGAATCAGTAATCTATGTATTCATATTAGATTATCTCTATATAACTAAGAAGTTATATTTGGTTACTTAAATGATAATCATAAGTTTAACTACTAGTAAATAAATTGAGTTGAGTTGGGAGAAAACTGGAGTTCCTAGAAAAAAACTACTAACTTTGGCAAGAGAACTAACAAAATTTCCAGCATTAATGCATAATAATTAATGGAATCGGTGCTTTCTTTCAATCAACAATCATAGAGCTGGATCAATATAAACTACATTATTTCTTAATATGATTTTTTCCATCTTAAGAACCGTCATTGACTAGCCCCTGTGCAGATGACACAAGATGGCCATAAAGGCCCTGGACACTCACTCGGCAAACTGGAGCTTCTATTCTAAAGGAGATTTTTACTATATTTCAAGCTAGTAACCTACTTATTGACCCTTACAAACCGAGCTAGTTTTTCTCAAGAGCATCGTTCTGACCAAGTTTGATGAAGATTGGACTAAAATTTGGGCCTCAGTAGTGTTAATTCGGGTTTTCAACAATATGACCTAGTGACCTACTTATTGACCAAAAATGGCCCATATATGAACTTGAGCTAGCTTTTGTCAAGATCATACTGACTAAGTTTGATCAAGATTGGACTAAAATTGGGGCCTCAGGAATGTTAACAAGGTTTCTATATAATTTGACTTAGTGACCTATTTATTGACCCAACATGGCCCATATACGAACTTGAGCTAGCTTTTGTCAAGGATCATTCTGACTAAGTTTGATGAAGATTGGACTAAAATTGTGGCCTAAATCAAAAGTTGATGCACGACAGACGACGCACAATGACCCATCACAATAGCTTACTTGAACACTTTGTGCTCAGGTGAGCTAAAAACATTAAATACAATGCTACTCGACTGCCTATCATTAAGCTCGACTGCCTATCATTAAACTTCAAGACAATTTGAAAATACAAAAAAAGAACAAAATTTTATATTTTATTGCTTTTTTTAGTTAAGTATACCTTGACGACGAATACTTGATAAATTACGATCACAACAAGATGAAAAATAAATCAAGAATGAAAAACAAGATTTCTCCTGACAGATACCTGGATTACATACATATAATATTGTAGATGTCAATACAGAATTCTCAATACAGATTTATCTTTTCTGTAACAAGGTGGGGAAAACAAACACAAATCAACAAAATGACAATGTGTTACATCAAGATATCGTAACGGAAATAAACATTCACTTTCGAAGGGGGGGGGGTTGTCAGTCTACTGAAATATCTTTCCTACAGAGATCAGATGATGCATGCATGAAGAACAAAGGTCATTAGGTCAAAATCAGACATGCTTTAATACTAGAAGATCCATTTGATTTCATCATGTGATACGCAATAATGCATGTGATTTTTTTCCTTTAGATATGGTATCGTCACAAACAATCTACACATATGTATCATACTGGTATACAACATTGTGTATGCTTGGGTTTGTTAACCCAGTTTATATGTAGAAAAATCTTAACTGAGAAAATTTTACAAGTTCTATGTCAGATATGATGAATATGTCAAGAATTTTGCTATTACTAAATGCCAGCATTTTAAAATTTTTGTTAGGTTTCTGCATATGATATAAATGTAATGTTACGATTTAAATTATTCTTTCACTCCCACAAAACAATATAATAAATGTGAACACCATTCTAGCAAATATGAATTAAGAGTAATGTTTTATAATGATATGAAGGATTTACCGACAAGAAATACAAATGAAATCTTAGTAAATAACTTACAGAGATGAGAGACATTTTGTGTCTTAACAATTCCGCATACACTTTTATAACAGGAATCTATAGTCCATTACGTCTCAATATTAGTCACACACATGAAAAAAGCTAAACCAATGGCTCACTATCCTTACAAGTAATAATATAGATAATATGCTAAATAAACTGTTGATCAACATTTGTAACCTGTAGCACTTACACGTACCCTGACGTACTTATATTTTTTAACGTTTGTTACGTATAGGTAACTTTTGGTACTTATTTGTCATCTATGGTAACCTGTGGTACATGCATGTAACATGTGGCACTTGCCTGTAACTTAATTGTGGTAAATGCATGTATCTAGTGGTACAAAAATTTGAAATTAGGTACAATCACGTAGCCTGTGATATTCAGCAAATACAATAAAATACTTGTTTACGTCAATTAAAAACGTGGTCACTACACAACTACCAAACACATGTTATTCAACAACTAAAAAAACAAGTTATTTCACAACTAACAAAAACATGTTATTCCACGTCTACCAAAAACACGTCATTCCAAAACTACCAAATACATGTTATTCCAGAAATACCTAATACATGTTATCCAATAATACCTACATATCATGTCATTCCGCTACTAACAAGTACATTTATTCCACACTATCAAATACATGTTATTTCACAACTACCTAATACATGTTATTTCACAATTACCAAATACATGTTATTTCACAACTACCATATAAATGTTATTTCACAATTA
>JARBDR010000688.1:0-31129 GCA_029721355.1 Tegillarca granosa | reverse complement strand
ATAAAGAAGCCAAAAATAATCTACGTTGTACCTGGTTTATATTTCGGATATTTCACTAAAGTACCCAATAACTATATTCCATATATTCATTGTATTCATAACCTTGTCTCAAACCAAAATAATGAAATGATGCAATTTTAAGTTTTATATTCAGCTGCAAAATTGCTGTAGCATTTAATGTGGGGATTTACAATTGTTTTTATGAAAATAACAAGAGGCCCAAAGGGCCTGTGGAGCTCACTGACAAAATGGTTCTTGAAAAGGCATTTAGCTACTTTTTCAAAATTCTCATTTGCTTTATTAGTTGATATTAGATCAACAAAAAGAAAATGTGTTAAGAAGGCAGGAAATCACTTGTTTAAATGATTAAATAAGCTTGGTGAGCAGGGTTAAATACTGAATGTATTGAATTTTTTTGTTTCAATAGCACATTTTCAGAAATTTGTCAAAAAGGACATTATCCAAAAAATCTAGTACTTTTGGTCGATATGCAACTGTATTTTTGTGTTCTTTATTTTTACAAAGTTCTAAGAATCTTGTACGCAGTTTAAGAGATGTGCTTACAATATTTGTAGCAATAGCCAATTTTGAGACATTCCACACAAAGGATATTACACATGTACGTATATAGCATTTACTGGATGGGAAATTTCTGGGACTTGATTTGAGGTTAAATGCTAAATATAAAAGCTGTAGGTCTTACAGTTTCAGAGAAGAAGATTTTTTTAATTTGACTTTCCATATAAGTATATGTAGATATATGGGACCATGGGTGTTACCACAAATGGCCCGGGGGTGTTTATTTGTATAAACCTGGGTAAAGGGACTTGAGCTGATTATGAAAGCTTTAATCCCTACAGTTTCAGAGAAAAGATTTTAAAATTTGATTTCCAATATATGCATACGAATACATATGGGCCCTGGGGTGGGGCCAAAAATGGCCTGGGGGCTACCATTGGTACAAACTTGGTAAAGGGGCTCAAGCTGATGTTCAATGTCAAATATAAAAGCTTTAGTCCCTACAATTTCAGAGAGATTTTTTAAACTTGATTTCCAATAAATGCATATGCAGATATAGGGACCCCTGGGCTGGGGCCAAAAAATAGACTGGGGGGCTACCATTTGTACAAACTTGGTAAAGGGCTCAAGCTGATATTAACTGCCAAATATGAAAGCATAAGGCCTTACAGTTTCAGAGGAGATGATTTTAAATTTGATTTCCCATATATGCATATGTAGATATATTGGCCCTTGGGGTGGGGCCAAAACTGACCCAGGGGCCACCATTTGTACAAACCTGGAAAAGGGACCTGAGATGATGTTAAATGCCAACTATAAAAGCTTAAGGCTTCATGGTTTCAGAGAAGAAGATTTTTAAACTTGATTTCCAATATATGCATATGTAGATATATAGGCCCCTGTGGTGGGGCCAAAAATGGCCTGGGGGCTACCATTTGTACAAACTGGATAAAGGGGCTCAAGCTGATATTAACTACCAAATATGAAATCTTAAGGCTTCATGGTTTCAGAGAAAATGATTTTTAAATTTGATTTCCCATATATGCATATGTAGATATATTGCCCCTTGGGGTGGGGCCAAAATTGACCCAGGGGCCACCATTTGTACAAACCTGGTAAAGGGACCTGAGATGATGTTAAATGCCAACTATAAAAGATTTAGAATTCATGGTTTCAGAGAAGAAGATTTTTTAAACCCAATTTCCCATATATGCATATGTAGATATATGGGCCCCTGTGGTGGAGCCAAAAATGGCCCGGGGGCCACCATTTGTACAAACTGGTAAAGGGGCTCAAGCTGATATTAACTGCCAAATATGAAATCTTAAGGCTTCACGGTTTCAGAGAAGATGATTTTTAAACTTGATTTCCCATATATGCATATGTAGATATATTTGCCCTTGGGGTGGGGCCAAAATTGACCCAGGGGCCACCATTTGTACAAACCTGGTAAAGGGACTTGAGCTGATGTTAAATGCCAAATTTCAAAGCACTGGGCCTTACAGTTTCAGAGAAGAAGTTTTTTAAACCCAATTTCCCATGTAGGCATATGTAGATATATAGGCCCCTGTGGTGGGGCCAAAAATGGCCCGGGGGCCACCATTTGTACAAACTTGGTAAAGGGGCTCAAGCTGATATTAACTGCCAAATATGAAAGCTTAAGGCTTCATTGTTTCAGAGAAGAAGATTTTCAAATTTGATATCCCATTATAAGCCTTATTTGCACTTTTTACGAAGTATGACAGAAAAACGCTAAAAACGCGTAACCTAGTTTTTTACGGAATTTCACGAAATGTACAAACTATATGTTTAAGGGTGTCTAGAAGCCAAATATCGCATCAGATTTTGCATATAACCTATGGTTTTAGAGAAGAAGCATTTTTTAGGTTTTTTACATTCTAGGTCGCTGTGACCTACTTTTGATTGCTATGGAAACCAATTGTACAAATTTTCATCTACTCCTTCTAGGGATCATTCCTGCCAAGTTTTGTTAAAATTGGCCCAGTAGTTTCAGAGTTTTTGCTGTTAACGGACGGACGGACGCACGGACGCACGCACGGACGCACGCACGCACGCACGCATCATGCCATAAGCTCATCTGGCTTTAGCCAGTTGAGCTAAAAATATGTTTAAGCATACCAGAAACTACAGAAACTTTTTTGCAAGCCATATCCTTTATTATCCTCATCTGCAAGTACATGTAGTAACATGTATCTCAATTTTATTTTCTTAGCAGATTCCATTCCATTCGGCTAATGACTGCCATGTTAGTCACAATAGCAAAACAATATTTAAATAATGCATGTATAATGCATCTCTCCATCTCAAAACGTTTCCTTAAACCGATATACAATTTTTGCTTGTTCCAATTATAATCCTTTATTCATAAACTGAAATGGTTTGAAATGGTAATTTTAAATTATTGCAGAAACTTAAAAATTCACAATTTAGTAGTAATCAAGTTACTTACATAATTTGGAATAACTCCGCAAAAGAAAATATTTTCTTGTTTGTCTGCAGCAATATTTTTACTGTATACCTCTGTTTTTTCTGAGATAACATCATCCTAAAAAACAATAATCTTTAATAAGGACTGTGTTTAATCTTCAAAACTTCTCATAATTATGGATTATAATATAACTTGTTGTCTTAGCAACTAAGTTGTCAAGGTCACTTGTAAGTTCAGTGTCAATATAATTTGAATGAATAGGATGTTAAAGTTGAACACTGTCCTTTGGTGAACCTTAAAAGTTATCATCTTAGTGCAGAACATAAAAACACCCACAGGTATTGCTGCCCTCATTAAAATACTTGTATATATAGTTATACCGATATTCATGTTGCATGACTGAAATATTGTTGATATATGGGCATTTAAAATTCTATTTTACAGAACTTTCCACTTCGGAAAATAGAATGAAACTTGTCCAAAAGGGAAATTAACTTGCTCACAATTTTTAAACAAAACAAACATGTTTTTTCACAAAATAATCATACTATTTTGTTACAGTATAACCTCCGGACACCGAACCCTTTTAAAACAGAACCCCTGTCAAAACCAGCTGGATTCCGTACGTCCCGAATTTTTTACCCTTTATTCCATATGATGAAAACCTTGATAAACCGAAATCCTGTGAATTCTGAATACCGGACAACTTTTTCAGGAAAAACCAGTTTGATATTTGATATTTGACCTGTGGAAACCGATCGTTTTTTTCAAGTTGAATATTTAAAAATGAAAAGTAATGCAATAATTTTATGTTCGATTTATTAATTTGATAAAGATAAAAATACATTAAATAATTATTTTATAAATATGTTCTGTGGAAAATACACACATCGGGAAAAGATCCATTTGTAAAAATCAATAAATAGTTAATAAAGTTTTTCATGTCATAATTTTGCTTGTTTATTTGTTTAAGTTACCTGACAATCGCCAATCGGACGGGGCATTTAATCAGCACAAACAAAAGCGATCTGAATTCCAAATCATGAAACCATACTGCTCGTAACTTTTTGTCGGACAGGTGTCAGTAAAACTCAGAAAGTGGGTCAGGTGTGTTTGGTTGTATACATAGCATTTGAAAGATAAAAGGTATCCTTGAGGCTTTGTTACAACATAGCACTGCGCAGCAAAATGTATCTCTATTTCAAAAAGCAAACAATGCGAATTTTGAAAGGGAACTTCGAATAAGTACAAATAAACAGATCAGCCAAAAAATATCCCAATCTGCATTGACAAAACATCTTGAAAACGTTAATTTTTCAAATAAATTTACTATATACATATATCAAGTCCCAGTAAGTTTGATGTACTGACAGATAGTACATTTTACAAACACCATTAATTTGACCAGTTTTTCTCTCGGAAGAAACATTGTGCATCACGACATATGGATGATGCAATTATACCGTAACAGCCCAATACAACAATACTTTTTAAACTTTTATTTCACTTTATTTGAAATTACGTTTTAAAAATAAAATGTCAAGTTCATGAACAACTATCAATTTTTAATACACATAAAGGTTTCTGTCATTACGTACCGCAATAATACATACCAAGGGGGCGTTCAAAGTTATTAGGGGCAACTAACTCTTGGTTAACCTCTGTAAACTGAAACCTGTCAAAACCAAATTTTTTTCCCTGTCCAGAGGTCCAACGGTTTTCAGAGGTTATTCTGTATTTTAAAAAAATATTCATATTTAACCAATCTATAAAGTATAACCTAAGCATCAGACTAGATTCTGAGCAGATTACTTACCTCTATCTCCATGGAAGGTTCGTCAGTTTCCATATCATCATTATTTCCACCAGTATTGACTGCTTCTTCAATATTTTTTCCACTTCTACAAGGTTGATCAGAAGTTTTGCCTCCATCACTTGGTTTTTCATGAATTTCACCACCATCACCTGATTTTTTGCCAGTAACACCAATATCACCATGCTGTTCATCACATTTATAACTTACGTTGAGAAGTTCACTACTTTTATTAAATTTTTTGACACAAGTATCTGCCTCTTTGACAATTTCATCCAGTATTCTTTGTTCATCAGTTTTACCACTATAATTCAACTCCTCATCACTTTCATCAAGTGTGGTTTTTGGTTTTTGACTATTGGCGAGCTGTCTATAATCCTATAAAAGTAAATATGTGAAAGAATTTAATTTGCAGCTTTAAACTTTGAAAGCTCAATCTGACTTAAATATCTTATTTAGTTTTTTTAATCCTTGGTAAGAGGTAATTTCATTTCTGTTGTGCTTCCTAGGAGTCTAAATCATTACAGCATCATTCACCTGGTCAGAGCTGAATATCCTTTTAAAACCTTATACCACTGTGGTAGCTAAGTTGGTAAAGTGCTTGCTTTGTAAGTGGGATGTCATGGGTTGGATTCCCAGCTGGGTCTGACTAAGACTTGAGAGTGCATAGTGACTGTTCTTTTGCAGAGCACTCAGCATTACAAAAAGAAAGTCATGTTTATTTCCCATGGAAATTTAAAATAAACACAGTCTTGTGTCACAGTGGGCTTTGCATGCTAAAGAACCCTGCTGTATAATTCAATAAGAATAATGCACAGACGAAACTTCTGCATGTTCGCCTATAGCTGGCCATGTCTTGATATAAGTGAAGTATTCTTGACTGGGATGTTAAACAAGATTAATCAACTCAACTCTTAAAAGAGCTCAAAATTTAGAAGTAAAAAGAAATATTTAGCAGACTCTGAGACAAACCATGTACTTATTCTTTAAAAGGAAGTTAGAAATGTTTCTGGCCATTGGACTTTCCTTCAGGTCAGTCTAAAGCATTATTGCATACAGTCATGTATTGCTGGTACTAGTTGCTACTTCTTTCATAGCAAATATTCAAAGTACAAAACTTAGCCTGGAGGTAAGACTGTAGTGTCTAATCCTGCAGAACTAAGCATCAGACTAGATTCTGAGCAGATTACTTACCTCTATCTCCATGGAAGGTTCGTCAGTTTCCACATCATCATTATTTCCACCAGTATTGACTGCTTCTTCAATATTTTTTCCACTTCTACAAGGTTGATCAGAAGTTTTGCTACCATCACTTGGTTTTTCATGAATTTCACCACTATCACCTGATTTTTTGCCAGTAACACCAATATCACCATGCTGTTCATCACATTTATAACTTTCGTTGAGAAGTTCACTACTATTATTAAATTTTTTGACACAAGTATCTGCCTCTTTGACAATTTCATCCAGTATTCTTTGTTCATCAGTTTTACCACTATAATTCAACTCCTCATCACTTTCATCAAGTGTGGTTTTTGGTTTTTGACTATTGGCGAGCTGTCTATAATCCTATAAAAGTAAATATGTGAAAGAATTTAATTTGCAGCTTTAAACTTTGAAAGCTCAATCTGACTTAAATATCTTATTTAGTTTTTTTAATCCTTGGTAAGAGGTAATTTCATTTCTGTTGTGCTTCCTAGGAGCCTAAATCATTACAGCATCATTCACCTGGTCAGAGTAGAATATATTCTGATACTAGCTTATAATTTAGCAGTGAAAGGAAAATATAACATACTTTGAGACATACAATATACCTGCTTTTTCAAGGCAGTGAGAAATTCCAAGCTTTGAATTTTGAATAAAGTAATTTCTGCTTGGTGAACTGACACATAGTTTTCAGATGATTGGAAGAACAGAAATAAAGCAGTATACCTTCTCTTTTTGAAATATTATTTCAGACAATGTGATTGTGATCTGCATGTTAATTTCTTAAGGTTGACATCTCTATACCTACATTTGGACAGTGGACACAGATGCAAGTGAAGAGGCTGGCTTTTATCTAGATCTAAAACAAAACTAACCATTTGTTCTCTGTTTGGATAGTTCCATCTAAATTCTCTTTTGCAAGTTTTTATTATGTTGTTATCTATTAAATATAATGTCTTTCCTTCAACATTATCAAAAAGAAATGCCTGAAACAAAACCAAAAATTTTGATAACTGAAAACAGTTTGATAATAAGACTAGTAGATCGTATTCTAATTAATTGCAAAGTTCCAAACATAAAGATGATTAGAGCTTGATCTAATACATGTAGACTATTATCTGATAATAATTTAAATACTGTTGAAGTTCTTCTACATGGAAATTATATAATACATAAATATTAAACATTTACAATTTCACATACATAGAATTTCTTAATAAGCAGCAAAGACAAGGAAAAAAACAATTTTCTCTCTACATTTAACTTTATTTGTTCTCTTTTTAAAAGTATTATCTTTGTAGTTTAAAAAAGTTTAAGTTATTTCATGAAATGTTTATATTTTAAATAAAAAAGGGAGTTATCAGCTGAAAAATAGCCAATACAACCACAAACATGGTGCATCACAACAAACGAAAACATGCCACACAAGACATGACAAGAAAGCTCAAACACTTATAAGGACCAATGATTATTAAATTCCTGACATTGGATGGCCAGTGGAGTTAATACTCAGTGCTGTGGTTATAATGTGGACCTGTCATTAATTCCTTCCAGCTCTATTGGCCAATGTTCAAGGAAAATAGATTGCCTGGGTTCCTTCAACCATAAGTAAGGTGTGTCTTGTAACATTTTTTCATATTCTCTGTATAAATTTTTTTTTTTTTACTAAATTTTCTACAGAAAATATATCAATCATCCTTATTGAATATCTTATTGAGTTTGAGACAATATCACCGTAAAATTTAGGATGCAAGATTTCTTGATCAATATATTGATAGCAGGGAACTGTTAAATTTTAATAAATCGTACAAAAATTACAATTTTATTATGATAGTGAGATGTAAAATGCTAACAAACTGGCAAAAGAATGATATAAAATAAGTGACCACAGAAGTTACCACTTACTATTGTGACCACAAAAGTTAACATTAACTATCAGTTTAGTAAGCAAAAAATACATTAAACTACTGATTGTGAAACTAAGTTCATAGCATAACTCCCTTCTTACCTCTCCTACACTGTTTATTTCAATTCTAAAATGTTCATTTTTAGCCTTCTTCACTATAATGTCACATGCCTGCGAGCTAAAGAATAATAAACCACATTAAGCAGCAAAATTCTTAAAATTGATGGTACAAGCATGGCATCATCAATGAGAGTTACCACTCAAGCTGTGGTGCTGTTTTTGGATTTTGTGAATAATGACAACAATTGGAATGACAAACTATTTTCCCACAAAGTAATTCAATCAAAACATAGCATTTCTGCTATCAATTTGTGGAAAAAAAAAAACAATTTGAAATACATCATAAAACTACCCTTTTCAATATATTTCAATTCAATTTGGTTCAATTTTTTTGTGGTTCAAAGAAGGCCCTAGCATATATACTCTTTTTAGCAACATGGAGAAAACATATTAACATTTATTTCTTTTTGCTTTATTGAAATGGAAATCAAAATAAGTGCCCTGAATTATTTGAAATTATTTGATAAAGAAGAGGCCCATGACCTGAAGATATTCAAATGCAGCAGAAATTCAATAGACAAATATATATACATGTATACCCAACCTTTTATGCATTTGGACAAATTTAAATAATTCTTATTTTCAAGCATCCAATAAATGAGAGAAAATATGAAAGTTAAACACCAGGAAAAATGGGGATGTCCCAATATTTAGAAGCCAATGTCTAATCCTCAGTATGTCCCGCTGCCCTCCTGGTTATGCAAGACACTATCAACAATACGGCCAGATATCATTCGTAATGTAAATTTCAAACAAGAGGTCCAAATGGCTTTGAGGATCACCTGACTATAATAATATAGCTTTAAACCAAATGAAAAATAGAGGCGAATAAATATTTTATACAAAGATTTTTAAATGTATTACTACTTAAGATAACTGTGACCTTGAATTTCAAGGTCAACATGAAAAGACTAGGTATAGGTATAGGTACTTTGTCTAAAAATTCAAGATTCTAGGCCTTTCATTTCATACAAAAATATCATTAAAAGTACCATTACCTTTGGTCCTGTGAACTTTAATTCAGGTCAAGTGAAAAAAAAAATCCTATGCAAACTTTATAACCTTTCTTGCATAGATGACATATGGACATCAAGTTTCTAAGCCTGCCCATACATGGCACGAAGATATTTGAATATTTAAGATCGTTCTGACCTTGAATGAAAATTGAAAACATAAAGGCATGACTTTTTCCCTACTTTGAAGGCCATTCAAAGCAAATGTTTAACTTGAAATATTCCTGATAATTTCAACCATTTTGGTAAAATTATACATCTGTCACCTTGATCTTTGAACCCATGACCTTTATCTTTATAATAATGATCATTATATCAATATCTACAATATTCTAATATACAAGTTTTTAGTTTTCAAGATGAATTGGGAAATAAACTTAATGCATGACAAACAACATGTGTCAGATTGACAGATGACAAACCGTGAACAATTGCAATAGCTTATCTGAGCTAAAAAGTTTCCCTTCTAAATTCCTGTAGCTGTCATTTATCATGCCTCCCATTTCCAATGCCAGTTGACAAAAATTTTCCTTTCTGAAGACATGATCATACATGCATACAAATGCCTGTTACATACCTCCCTATCAGCAACAATGTTTGATTTATCATCTTGAAAATTGGTCCATCTGTTCCATCCTTTTGTAAGACTGTAATTGTACCAAAGAATTCTGAAAAAGTATAAAGTTTATGAAACCCGTATTGTAAAGTATAACATGTATTACAGTACACCTCTTCCATAAGTCACATAAGTGTAGTGGTAAATTCAGTCACAATTCATGGGAGGAGAAAAATATTTTAATTTATCCAAGTTCAACTTAACAGGACTTGAGGTTCAGCCAAAATCAAAACAAAGGGAAGTAACCCATGTTTACAAGTGTATATTATACATTACAGGACATTGTGCAATCGGCAATTATCCATTATTTTATTCCAATGCTTTTTTGTCTAAAAACAATAAAGTTAAATTTTGTAAACATGTAAATTTACAGAATAGAACTTGAATATTTTTTCATCTTTTAACACATATAGAAAAGGCATGACAGAATCTAGCAATAACTAACCAGGTACCATTAAGATAACCATCATTATCGAAATGTTCTAATACAGTTATACAGAAAACAAATTATAAAATTAACTAACAGTTATATATCAACATGAAAATACACAAAAAAAACAAAGCATAATTTACAGATTGAAGAAAAACAAAATTAGACATACTGAACATGTTGGGTAATGACAGATATGGAAAAACTGGCTTTCGAGGGGAATAAATGTTTGACACAAAGAATGCCATGAAAAAATTAACAGCAAGACTCTGATAACAAGGATTGCATGACACACAGCAAACCCATTGTACTTTCACTTTTTATCTTCTTATATATATTAACAATAACTCTGTCACATTAAGTTACACATCCACAAGGAGACACAAGGCAGTAAAGTATACTGTTACAATACACCTGTCACATCAGGGTACACATCAAACTGGGGACACAAGATAGTAAAGTATACTTTTAAAATACACATGTCACATCAGGGTACACATCAAACTGGGGACACAAGATAGTAAAGTATTTATTTACAATACACATGTCACTTCAGGATACACATCCAACTGGGGACACAAGATAGTAAAGTATATATTTACAATACACCTGTCACATCAGGGTACACATCCAACTAGGGACACAAGGAAGTAAAGTATACTTTTACAATACACATGTCACATCAGGGTACACATCCAACTGGGGACACAAGATAGTAAAGTATACTTTTAAAATACGCATGTCACATCAGGGTACACATCAAACTGGGGACAAAAGGAAGTTAAGTATATATTTACAATACACCTGTCACTTCAGGATACACTTCCAACAAGGGACACAAAGTAGTAAAGTATATATTTACAATACACCTGTCTCATCAGGGTACACATCCAACTGGGGACACAAGATAGTAAAGTATACTTTTAAAGTGCACATGTCACATCAGGGTACATATCAAACTGGGGACACAAGATAGTAAAGTATACTTTTAAAATACACCTGTCACATCAGGGTACACATCCAACTGGGGACACAAGATAGTAAAGTATATATTTACAATACACCTGTCAAATCAGGGTACACATCCAACTGGGGACACAAGATAGTAAAGTATATATTTACAGTATACCTGTCACATCAGGGTACACATCAAACTGGGGACACAAGGAAGTTAAGTATATATTTACAATACACCTGTCACATCAGGGTACACAACCAACTGGGTACACAAGATAGTAAAGTATTACATTTACAATACACCTGTCAAATAAGGATACACATCCAAGTGGGGACAAAAGAAAGTAAAGTATATATTTACAATACACCTGTCACATAAGGATACACATCCAACTGGGGACAGAAGATAGTAAAGTATTTATTTACAATACACCTGTCACTTCAGGGTACACATCCAACTGGGGACACAAGGTAGTAAAGTATATATTTACAATATATCTTTTGCATCAGGGTACACATGTGTACAGCTGGGGTCAAGATAGTTAAGTATATATTTACAATATATCTTTTGCATCAGGGTACACATGTGTACAGCTGGGGTCAGAAGATAGTTAAGTATATATTTACAATACACCTGTCGCTTCAGGGTACACATCCAACTGGGGACACAAGGTAGTAAAGTATATATTTACAATATATCTTTTGCATCAGGGTACACATGTGTACAGCTGGGGTCAAGATAGTTAAGTATATATTTACAGTACACATGTCACTTCAGGGTACACATCCAACTGGGGACACAAGGCAGTAAAGTATATATTTACAATAAACCTGTCACATCAGGGTACACATCCAAATGGGGACACAAGGAAGTTAAGTATATATTTACAATACACCTGTCACATAAGGATACACATCAAACTGGGGGCACAAGATGGTAAAGTATTATATTTACAGTACACATGTCATATCAGGGTACACATCAAACTGGGAAAACAAGGCAGTAAAGTATATATTTACAATAAACCTGTCACATCAGGGTACACATCCAAATGGGGACACAAGGAAGTTAAGTATATATTTACAATACACCTGTCACATCAGGATACACATCAAACTGGGGGCACAAGATGGTAAAGTATATATTTACAGTACACCTGTCACATCAGGGTACACATCAAACTGGGGACACAAGGAAGTTAAGTATATATTTACAATACACCTGTCACTTCAGAATACACATCCAACTGGGGACACAAGATAGTAAAGTATTATATTTACAATACACCTGTCACATGAGGATACACATCCAACTGGGGACAAAAGGAAATTAGGTATATATTTACAATACACCTGTCACTTCAGGATACTCATCCAACTGGGGACACAAGATAGTAAAGTATATATTTAAAATATACCTGTCACATCAGGGTACACATCCAACTGGGGACACAAGATAGTAAAGTAAATATTTAAAATATACCTGTCACTTCAGGATACACATCCAACTGGGGACACAAGATAATAAAGTATATATTTAAAATATACCTGTCACATACGGATACACATCCAACTGGGGACACAAGATGGTAAAGTATTATATTTACAATACACCTGTCACATTTAGTTATACATCCAACTGGGGACAAAAGAAAGT
Organism: Tegillarca granosa; assembly: GCA_029721355.1. Taxonomy (NCBI): domain Eukaryota; kingdom Metazoa; phylum Mollusca; class Bivalvia; order Arcoida; family Arcidae; genus Tegillarca; species Tegillarca granosa. The sequence goes on along the minus strand of JARBDR010000688.1, from coordinate 18,443 downwards.
AAAGTATTTATTTACAATACACCTGTCACATCAGGGTACACATCCAACTGGGGACAAAAGGAAATTAGGTATATATTTACAATACACCTGTCACATAAGGATACACATCCAACTGGGGACACAAGATAGTAAAGTATATATTTACAGTACACCTGTCACATCAAGTTACACATCCAACTGGGGACACAGGATAGTAAAGTATACATTTACAATACACCTGTCACATCAGGATACACATCCAACTGGGGACACAAGATAGTAAAGTATATATTTACAATACACCTGTCACATCAGGATACACATCCAACTGGGGACACAAGATAGTAAAGTATACATTTACAATACACATGTCACATCAGGATACACATCCAAGTGGGGACACAAGATAGTAAAGTATTACATTTACAATACACCTGTCACATTAAGTTACACATCCAACTGCGGACAGAAGATAGTAAAGTATTTATTTACAATACACCTGTTACTTCAGGGTACACATCCAACTGGGGACACAAGGTAGTAAAGTATATATTTACAATATATCTTTTGCATCAGGGTACACATGTGTACAGCTGGGGTCAAGATAGTTAAGTATATATTTACAATATATCTTTTGCATCAGGGTACACATGTGTACAGCTGGGGTCAATAGATAGTTGAGTATATATTTACAATACACCTGTCACTTCAGGGTACACATCCAACTGGGGACACAAGGTAGTAAAGTATATATTTAGAATATATCTTTTGCATCAGGGTACACATGTGTACAGCTGGGGTCAAGATAGTTAAGAATATATTTACAATACACATATCACTTCAGGGTACACATCCAACTGGGGACACAAGGCAGTAAAGTATATATTTACAATAAACCTGTCACATCAGGGTACACATCCAAATTGGGACACAAGGAAGTTAAGTATATATTTACAATACACCTGTCACATCAGGATACACATCAAACTGGGGGCACAAGATGGTAAAGTATATATTTACAGTACACCTGTCACATAAGGATACACATCAAACTGGGGGCACAAGATGGTAAAGTATTATATTTACAGTACACATGTCATATCAGGGTACACATCAAACTGGGAAAACAAGGCAGTAAAGTATATATTTACAATAAACCTGTCACATCAGGGTACACATCCAAATGGGGACACAAGGAAGTTAAGTATATATTTACAATACACCTGTCACATCAGGATACACATCAAACTGGGGGCACAAGATGGTAAAGTATATATTTACAGTACACCTGTCACATCAGGGTACACATCAAACTGGGGACACAAGGAAGTTAAGTATATATTTACAATACACCTGTCACTTCAGAATACACATCCAACTGGGGACACAAGATAGTAAAGTATTATATTTACAATACACCTGTCACATGAGGATACACATCCAACTGGGGACAAAAGGAAATTAGGTATATATTTACAATACACCTGTCACTTCAGGATACTCATCCAACTGGGGACACAAGATAGTAAAGTATATATTTAAAATATACCTGTCACATCAGGGTACACATCCAACTGGGGACACAAGATAGTAAAGTAAATATTTAAAATATACCTGTCACTTCAGGATACACATCCAACTGGGGACACAAGATAATAAAGTATATATTTAAAATATACCTGTCACATACGGATACACATCCAACTGGGGACACAAGATGGTAAAGTATTATATTTACAATACACCTGTCACATTTAGTTATACATCCAACTGGGGACAAAAGAAAGTAAAGTATTTATTTACAATACACCTGTCACATCAGGGTACACATCCAACTGGGGACAAAAGGAAATTAGGTATATATTTACAATACACCTGTCACATAAGGATACACATCCAACTGGGGACACAAGATAGTAAAGTATATATTTACAGTACACCTGTCACATCAAGTTACACATCCAACTGGGGACACAGGATAGTAAAGTATACATTTACAATACACCTGTCACATCAGGATACACATCCAACTGGGGACACAAGATAGTAAAGTATATATTTACAATACACCTGTCACATCAGGATACACATCCAACTGGGGACACAAGATAGTAAAGTATACATTTACAATACACATGTCACATCAGGATACACATCCAAGTGGGGACACAAGATAGTAAAGTATTACATTTACAATACACCTGTCACATTAAGTTACACATCCAACTGCGGACAGAAGATAGTAAAGTATTTATTTACAATACACCTGTTACTTCAGGGTACACATCCAACTGGGGACACAAGGTAGTAAAGTATATATTTACAATATATCTTTTGCATCAGGGTACACATGTGTACAGCTGGGGTCAAGATAGTTAAGTATATATTTACAATATATCTTTTGCATCAGGGTACACATGTGTACAGCTGGGGTCAATAGATAGTTGAGTATATATTTACAATACACCTGTCACTTCAGGGTACACATCCAACTGGGGACACAAGGTAGTAAAGTATATATTTAGAATATATCTTTTGCATCAGGGTACACATGTGTACAGCTGGGGTCAAGATAGTTAAGAATATATTTACAATACACATATCACTTCAGGGTACACATCCAACTGGGGACACAAGGCAGTAAAGTATATATTTACAATAAACCTGTCACATCAGGGTACACATCCAAATTGGGACACAAGGAAGTTAAGTATATATTTACAATACACCTGTCACATCAGGATACACATCAAACTGGGGGCACAAGATAGTAAAGTATATATTTACAGTACACCTGTCACATCAGGGTACACATCAAACTGGGGACACAAGGAAGTTAAGTATATATTTACAATACAATCGCACTTCAGGATACACATCCAACAAGGGACACAAAGTAGTAAAGTATATATTTACAATACATCTGTCACATCAGGATACACATCCAACTGGGGACACAAGGTAGAAAAGTATTATATTTACAGTACACCTGTCAACTGAGTTTCATAGTACATTTAAGTCTAATTCAGTGTATTGGAATAAACAAGAAGCCCATCTGTATGGCTTAGCTGGTAAAATGTGGTCATATCACAGTCATGACATAACTCAATAAGCATTAACTAACAATTTTCGCAATGAATATCATGAATTTGGTCAAGTTGCTCTAGGGTAGAAGACTGTGAAGGACTCGCTGAAAATAACACATGACTATCATATTCAGGAAAAAGTAGATCAACATTAAACATCTGCTTTCTATATCCCTAAATTTGAATTAAATAAGTAGAGAATTAATTGTTGATTGGCAATTAATCACTTGTTGCTATTTATAGCCAGAAATGTGATTTTTGCAAATTATAATCTTTGATCCTAGGGAGTGTCCACACCAAATTTGGTTTAAATTGATCTAGTAGTTTCAGAGAAGATTAAAGTTAAGGCACATATGCTTAACCATGCAATAACCTCAGCTGGCTATTGCTAGATGAGCCCAATATAGAAAACAAAATTGCATTGTGAATGTTGCTGAAATTTTGCCAAAAAAGGTCTAGGGAAATCCGTGGAAATATATACGTGTATTTTGCCTTGGTCATCTACCTATATACTTTATTTATACATACATGTTAGACATATGTATGGCCAAAAAGAGAAAAAACACATTATGATAATTTAAAACTTACAGCCAAACATGAAATATATATATATATATATATATATATATATATATATTAAATAAAAGAAAAACCATAAAAACTTGAAACAACCAAAATCAGGAAATTTTTAAAGTTTTTATTGTGACAGATAAGGAAAGCAAATCTTGTTTTGTTAAAAAAAATTAAGAAAATCAAAATTTTAAAAAAAATGGAGCTAATAAATTTGTTTCTTTTCAGAAAATGCAGGCAATTCCTGCAAAAAAATCTAAAAAAAAAATTCCTGATACTGGTTAAAGGTATATGTACTAATGACTTACTGAATGTAAGCAAATCAACATGAAAGGAAACGGATGTTCTTTGCTTAAGTGAGCAGACAAACTTGAAAGTTACAGATCTCCAGACACATTTTGAAACTGTTAGAAATATTGTAATAATAAATAAATACTGATATCATGTAAACTAAATTTAATTGAAGGACATGATTATACATACAGTCAAAAAATAAACATCTTCAACAGAACATTAATCAAATTGGAATTAAGTTAATTTAATTAATTGCATGTAAAGATTTACAGCCTATATGTATCTGGAGTTCTGACATAAAAAACATAAAAATTTGTATACTTTCTCCAATTCCTTCATTATTTGTTACACTTTTTAAGCTAACATTCTGAAAAACATTATCATTAGATGTACAGATGTATCTGTAACTTAAATGTTATGTTGATCCTGTTGTTTTTTAGTGTGTATTAAATCTACATTCTGTTTACTAAATACATGATGCTCTTATGAGCCCAAATCTCTCAACTGGCAATCACAAAATCCAATACTTTCTAGATATCAGTTAGACCCATAAGGAACAACAACTCAAACATTTGTTGTCAAATAATACAATTAACTTGTTTAGATCTTTACAAAATAATCTAATCTTGCAATGCTGATAATGTAGCCTTTTGTTAGCTCTTTACTATCTGCTTTATTTATTAATATTACTGAAATTAAACCCATTATCAATTTGCAGTAGCAGAGTCCATAGACTTTTTAACTCAAATTGTAAGGTCCTTTCAGGGTATTATTTTACTATATTATTGCAAATTTAACTCCTATTCATAAAAAAAATAAATAAAAAATAGATAAATAAATAAATAAATCCTGAGTAATCTCAGCAATGTGTCTTATCTAAACAAATGAAAAGTAGACAGTTGCAAAGGCAAATCATAAAATGTTTCAATTTTAAAAAAAAAAAAAAAAAAAAAAATTTGCCCAGTATTCTCAAGAGATTATCTAAAAATCCACTGACAAGGATGACGAAAAGACACTGGTAAATAAAGTAATGACTTAAGCTCTTTGTGCTTTGGGCCAGGTGAGCTATAAAAATTGCTAAAATCTTTAATGATAAATTGTTACCTTTTCTTTTTCAAATGACAGTCCATCAACACCATAATCATATAAAATTTCTTCTCTAATTTCTATATCCCTAAAATTGTAAATACATTTGTAAGATTCCATGAATAGTAATAGTAATAACAGTTGCTCTTTGCCTGTATTCCCATACCAACTAAATGACATTTTTTAGATAGTACACGTTTACATGACCCCATGTTGATACCTTTCTAAAATTTGAGAAAATCAATGGACAAGTATATAGATATGTTCATTATCTATCCAATTCCAATGATCCAGTGACCCTGTATAAGTTACACAAATTTATGAGCATATCTTCTATAATTTTGAATAAGAGTAGTGTGAGCAGTACATACACCTATTAATGAACTCCAACTAGTATTAATTACTTGTTGAAAAAAAAACATAAGGTCACAAAATCACTATATTGTGTAAATAGAATTGCAAAAAAACATTACACCATTACGTATTTGAGTAGCATCATAATTTTAAAATATGCACACCTTATAACAAATAACACATAAATTTTAATTTCATTAAATTTCATTTAAAACTGTAGGACTATTTGATGTCACAAGCTAATGAACTTAGGCATACAGCATGATAACACAATACACTCCACTTTTTTCCAGAACCAGTTACTGGTATATAAATAATTCATGATGACAAAAACTTTATTTCCAACAATAACACAAGGTGACAATATTTGCATGTAAGTGATGAGAATTGGGTGAGCATGATGAGTCTGAATGAAGTAGTCTGAAAAAATGAACCAAGTTTAAATATTACCACATTTGCAACAACTACTAATGGTCCTGGGAATATTTATTTATGTTTATTTGCAGACTGTTGAGACATTTAAATAGACATACTTTTGCAATTTTGACAAATGTGTTTTTTAAACAACTGTCAGTCCCACAATCTGAGACTGGTAACTTTTGGGAAGGACTGATTCCTTTTTCAATAGTCTCAAATATATACCACAATAGAAATGTTAAAATTACCAAGACCAGGACTGGTTGTAAGTGTTCACTATTTCAAACAATATAGAAACTCAATAAATTAAGTAAAAATTAAGTACAAGAAGAGCATCAATTTAACCAAGCCAGTTTACTTTCACTGCACAATCCAAATTAGAATTGCAAACTACATTAAGACATTTTTGTATGAATGCATTTCAAAAATTGTTAGAAAACAAATTTTAAAAAAGAAATTGATAGAAAAATAAGGACTTTTTGAGGATTTTTCCCGGAATTTAAACTTTTTTAAAAAAAAAAAAAAAAAAAAAAAAAAAAAAAAAAGTTAAGGGCCACTGGACAGCCTGTATTTGTATACCTGCCATTGTCTACAGAATTAATGATAATCTTACAGAAATTCAATTAGTGTGTGATGAATAATAGCCAATCTCAAGACCCCACCCAAAATATTGGCTGAGACTTTGTTATAAAATTATGTTAGGTAAACTACATGTATATGTTACACAAAAATAATGTTTTAGCCATATCTAGGCTAAGTAATGGATGAATGAAACCAAAAGGTATCTTTAATAACTCCCTGTACATATTGCCTCTAGAATCCATTATCTAAACAAAATTGTGGATAAAAATTTGTTTAATGTAAGTGTAATTGCTTTTTAACTTCTCGCTAGATTTTCAAAGTTCTGAGCTACAAATATTTTTAATTATTTGATTGTGCTCATATCAAACATGTTTATTTATCTGTCTAATTTACAAGCAAACCTACCTGATACTGAAGAGCAATAGGTCTCCATTTATTTCTTTCATTTTAGCATTTATTTCTTTTTTCCTTCCATGATTTACAAGGCGCCCAAGTCTCCCAGATTCTTCTGTAGCATCCACACTGTTGAACAAAATTGAGTCGAATTGAATTGAGTAATGGTGTTTAACTTCCCAGTCAAGATTATTTCACTTATATTGAGACATAGCCTGCTATAGGCCAAGGTGCAGAAATTTTGCCTGTGCTTTGCGCTTATGGCATTATACATAAGGTATCTTTAGTATCCATCGTGACAAGGGACCTCAATTATTTTAAGTTTCCATTTGAAAGAACCATGACTTTCATTTCCTTTTGCTGAGTGCATGGCAAAATAACAGTCACTACCCACTTTCTAGTGGCTGGGAATGGAACCCACAATCTGCCAATTACAGAGCCAGCACTCTACCAAATGAGCTACTGCAGTGGGTTTTTTTAACAAAATTGAGAAAACATGCCAGACTGGTGTCCTTTCCACATAAAATATATCATTAAAAATGGGTCTATTGACAGTATTGTGTCAGATAAATGAAACATAAATTAGAACTGGCTGATAAAATTTATGCTAACAGATATGTGTTACAGGAATGAGAAATAATGTAGGGTCAAACTGGGGATCAAACCCAGGACCTCCCAGGCTATAGGGGAGTTCTCTACCACTGAATTTCTCAGACAGCTACATTCCTTTTTTTTTATTCAACTCCCTTGAATCAAAACCACCAAATCCATCCCGACTCAAACTTTGTTGGCCGGTCTCTTCTCAGGGTTGGAAAAGCCCAAAAATGGGATCGAACACAGGACCTCCCACTCTATAGGTGAGTGCTCTTCCTCTGAGCATACTGACCCCTATATAATGACATGCAAACAAGTTTATTATCACAAAAATTATTTTAAGTCAAACATCACTCCCAGTATTGATGAGATAGAACAAATTAGTATTCCAAGTTTTGATAAACTTGTGTTGTTGATCTGGGGCCATTTAATTTTTTTGTAAAAATAATGTGGACACACCAGCTATCTGAAGCACTGATGTTTGAGTGTCAAACACAAGCTGTAAAATGACATCACTTACCAAAAGCCTTGCTTTCCAACATAATAAAAAAAACGGAAGCCTGAGGAAGACATGGATTCACGTTTTTCCCCCTCACTGTATGTGATAACTTCACCCGCATAATGAAGAAGAAAATCGCCTGCCCTCCTTCTTTTAGTTGAAATTATCCCTCTACCTGTATGTATCAAATGTGAACAGTAAAAAAAAACCTAGAAGTTAACAAGTGTACAACAATAAACCACTGACATTGTCTGAAATCAATTTGTTAACACTTAAACAGTAAACAGAAATAAAGAGAAATGCTTTTTGAATAAATAAAATCAGTATCTCGAACTCATACATTTTATTCACATTTTTGCGGACAATGCTGTATATGATTTTTATGAAGTCAATAATCAGTGCATTGTTGATTGAGGAATTGATACTTGCCAATTTATTTGTTTTCTTGGTAAATTGTTGTAAAATGTGAACAGACTTAAATTTTACTTGCTGAAATGGGTAGAACTGCTGATACATGTATACAGTGTTATATATCAAATAGAGTTAACTACCAAAACCAGATGAATTTCAAACACTACAAGAAATAGAAAATGAAGGAACATCAGATACCCATTTATATTTTATAAAGAACATGTGATAATCTATATAATCTAGTAATGAATCTAAATAAGTTAATCTAGGCTTGATAAGTGTCGTTACATTTGATTTCTTTCATGAAAAAACTGATGGTATGGAGAAGTTTACTCAGTCAAACAAGATATGTGTATTTAAAGCCAATAAGTGCTTCATTTGGGTAACATCCTAATGGATCCCATTACAATTAAGAAAAAGTTAACAATCAGGGTTTGTGCTGGGCATGGCCAATGTCGCCGATTGCCATTTTTTCTTTGACTGGCGACAAAAATCAGCAATTGGAGATTTTTTGGCAACAGTTTTTCAAAGTATGGTATCTTGGTCACCCTCTAATTAACAGGTGATAACACATTGAAGCCAGTGACGGATCCGAGAGTGTCACTATATAAACAATGTCATTAACAACTAGTGATAATTCCTAGGAGTTGATTTAGATCGTTGTCTAAAGTGTGAACTTAAGTCCCTCTAATTATCAGCAGGGTCAAAGTGTGTTGACACTGTCCTAGGATATATCCAGACTCCCTCACGATTTTATTAGACATGGACACAGAATTATCGTAAAATCCAAAATAAAGATAAATATAACATGTTTATTTTATTAAAAGATTTTTACAAAGTGTCTCGTGATTAGTAATTGTGATTCAATGCACATTACACATTGTAGGGGATCATCTGTTTCTTAGCAAATTAGTGACTTTTATCAGTTATTCCCAATTCTATTTCAGGTTCGAGATCATAACGATATATCCACTTAGACAAAATTAAATAAATTTGTTATTCTAGTCTAGAATATTTTGTCTTGGTCAAGAATATTCCCCATTTTGTCACAAGAACATTTTTTATGAAAAACAGATCACGGTGCCTAAATTATATATATTGTGATCACAGCTAAGAGAACAAACTTTTCAAAAAATAGTTTTAAATCGCATTTCAAATACATATTAATGTAATTGTCATTGTGGAAAAAAAAATTAATGCATCACCACTGATCACATAAGCAGGCTGAACCAAATGTTCATTTTCGGGAAATCCCATTAACTTGCCAAATCAGAGGTGGTTCCATGAGTTTTCTCATCCAATTAAATTAATTGATAATGTCACTTCATATACCAACAGGACATGCAATGTACATTTTTTCTCACCAAGAATTTAATTTTAATCTTTCACTTTCTAAGAAATTTAAACAGGTAATAAAGGTAAGGTTTTATTTAGTTTTCCGGACAAGGGCAGTACATGATATTTATCTTTCAATACAGCCTTGTCGAAGTTACAATGTTACCAATAACCATGTCCATTGGTTATACCCGTTAATTTATAAATAATCAATATCTCTTATTTATTGAAATTTTGTATAAATTTTATAATTAGCATGAAGGGATTTCAGTTGGTATGTAGGTCTACCTTCACATGCATGTACCTGACTGGACTGGTGTATAGTGTCAATTGTTTTATGTGTCCCCCTCCCCCCTTTGTCGACACATTTACGAAATTTGCGACAAAATTTTAAAACTGGCAATTTCCTTGGCGACAAAATTTTTCAATCCAGCACTAACCCTGACAATGTTATAGAACTATAATCATCCTTTGTTTTTGGAAGGGGCATTACACTCTGGCATTATCACTCTTGTTTGTTTAATTATCATGCATTAACCAGGGTTCATACAAATTTTGGAGAACAAAATTTAAGGGTTTTTCAAGGGTTTTTTAAGGCTAATTTTCCAAAATTCAAGGACCATTAACATTTAATATAACATTTCTAACTTAACAATTTCATTTATAATACAGTGTTTATTCTCTCCCATTCACCTTATGTTTTAAAAAATCCACCTTTATGGTGATATCAGCCTCGATTGCTACATGCTTGTTGCTTTTCATATGCAAATTTAACACATATTCACCCCCCCCCCCCCCCCCCCCGAGATCAATTATTTTGTTACAGAAGCAACAATTTGCTGAATACTTATCTTCTTGTAATTCCCTTACCCACCGTTTATACTTGGGATCATTCAACCACTTCCGGTTAAAAGTACACTTGCCCATAATTTAAATTGCCATTTGGATGTCACTGCACTTCATGACACATGCTAGTCAAGCAGTCATCTATGTCACAAATATGCTTAGCGTAATAAAAAAATGCCTTTGTCTATCAATCGCAAAAACAATACTGATGAATGGAGAGACTAAACACTGAACCAAATCCGTTTGACCAAATTATCCACGAATTACCATGTTTTTGGAGGGAATGTTGAACTCTGATAAATATAGTTCTTGTTTATTCAAAAGTCAAAATTCACTACCATTTGTATCATGTATCCAGACCTGTTTACCGCATTTACTGTAAAACACTTTATTTTCGCGACATGATATTTTCGCGATATTTCTATCAAAGTCATTTCGCGGCATGAAATTTTCGCGATATCCCGGCGTGAGCCCCCGTGTAAAAATCGTAGGTATGTATTATTGGCAAAAGTGACAAAAGACAAATAACCGGTGTATTAGGATGTACGGCGTCTGGAAATTTTTTGCCCTTACAAGTGATATACCAAGGACTGACTGATCAATGTCACGCTCGATTTAATTTTCCGAAGGATTGGAATATTACTCATTCTGAAACCCATTGGAGTACCTCTGAAACCATGATGGAATATGTGAAAAATATCATAATCCCTTACGTTGAACACACTCGGGATACTCGGGATTTACCGTTACGACAAACTGCGCTTGTTATTTTGGATGTTTTCAAAGCACACCGTGTTGACAGTGTATTGGATGCGTTACATGGGGCAAATATAAGAACTATTTTCGTACCGGCATGTTGTACAGGCGAACTTCAACCCCTGGATTTAAGTGGAAATAAAGAATTTAAAGAGGCAATAAAGGATTGTTTTATTGAATTTTATGCAGACAAGGTTTCTGCTGCAATGAGAGATGGGAAACATCCTGATGACATTAACATTGACCTTAAAATGACGGCAATGAAACCACTACACGCACGTTGGATGTTGCACAGTTTCGACAAAATTAAATGCCAAAACGAACTGTTCACAAAAGGATGGGATAAGGCAGGAATTCTGAAACATATTTAATTAGATTCTCGTGTTTTTAAAGTGTTTTAGTGCTCCATATTTGGATTTTAACGTGTTTTAATATTTTCATCATGTGTTTTAGTGCTCGAAACTTTTAATGGATCTTATTGTGATTTTATGGATTTTAATTTTTAAATCTGAATAAAATGTGAGTAAAATTATTTAATCTTTATATTTTATTCTTGCTTTAGAGATAAATCAAGGCAGAACATAAACATACCACCCATATTTACAAATCCAATAGTAACCAAGAACAGTCCATTTATTTTTGTTTTATGAATTTTATTTTCGCGCACATTATTTTCGCGATTTTTTACTAACTCGCGAATTACGCGAAAATAACATGCACGCGAAAATTTCATGTTTTACAGTATGTTGAGGAGTAGTTATAAATAATAGCAAACTTGTGTATTTTTGACTCTGCAAGAGTAGTGTTTTGATGTCATAACAGCAACTGAGTTGCAAAGCAACCAGGAAGGAGGTTGCGGGAGGGGTATTGTTTTAAGACTATTACATTGTTATTGGGATCTAATTTCTAAACCATTTACCTTTTCATAATTTAGATAGCGAAGTCTGTGTATCACAATGTTTGAATCTTCCACACGTTAACTTATAAGGCTCTTGACTCTGGTTTTAGAAAATCTTACAAGAAAAGGATTGGAGTTAATAACCAATATACCGGTAAATCTCAACTTGGATGATGGAATGGAATTGAACAGATAGGAATCGATCTACAATTAAAACCGTAGTTTCAAAATAGGAAACTGTAATGAGTATTTTATCATTCACAATTGTGTAAACTATTCCTAAACTGTAGGAGTAAACAGGTCTGTGTTAACAGTACACTTTGTTGAGGGTCATTAAACTCTGATAAATAAAGCTGTTGTTGCTATTTTGAAAACATTAAAAGCAAAAGGAAGTGTGCACCCCCTCCTTATTACTACTGTGAAATTTTAAAAAATTGGATAAGCCATCTCTAAAAAAAATGCTATGGATAAGGGTAGATTATTCCTTAACTTCATTTTGGGATTCATCAACTTCCAAGCAGCCATGATATGAAACTTGATGTGCATACTAAATTAATAAATCAGACCTTTTCCAGGAATTTCTTTGATTTCAAACCCATCAGGATCCATGTGACTTGACCAATATGCCTCCTCGCATTTTTTCTCTAAGTTGGCTAATTGAACAAAAATAAATACAACTGTAGTTTTGTTGATGATGATAGTCTAGGCTAATATACCCGTAGGTTAAATCATTCTATTTCCTCCATAAATAATCAAGTTAAATAACATTTTGTTCAGAATTTCTTAGATTAAAACCAGCTTTGCTTCATTGAGTTATGTGTATAATCAACTGCTATGTATGCCTGTCAGTGGGGTATATGATCCAATATTATTATGGCACTACTGCATTTAATTAAATACATGTATTTAATTATCACCACTCCATCACTCAAAGGTTATTATTATGTAATCTTAAATATGTTATTGCAATGTTTTACTCCCCAGTTCAGATTTTCACTTATATCAAAGTAGTTGTCACAATGACTCTGACATAAGTTAGAAGTAATAATATAAAAAAAAATAACAAAAGAGGACAATAACTTTTAAAAAAAAAACAGCGATATGAATAACGCGCTTACATGTATATTACCCTAGGCAATGTGTTAACTGTATCGATCCAATCAAATTGGGCGAGTACAGCCAGTTAAATAGATTCCCGTATACCACAGCGAATAACGATGTATAACCTGCATTATAACGATAAAATGTTTCCATGACACCTCAAATTCGTGAAATGAAGTTTCATGTTTCAGTGACAGCACCGCCAGACACAAGCCAAGGTCTTCCAACTTGGCTGTACAACCATTTCAAACCAAATCTGATAGCTGGAAACGAATATGCTAAATTTTTGTGAGAGTGTTTTACATAAAATCGCCTTAAACACTGATGAAACATTTCACAATTTTACAAACCTTTCTTCTTCAGTCGAGTCCGAAAACGTGTTGCCGCCATTTCTCTCTGGACCGTTTCCGTTTTCCGTTTGGGCATGCGCAGTTATTCCTTGTGTGTGAATTATGAAAAGGTGCAATATGGAGATTTCATGGGGTTGTGTATCGAGTCATACACAAATAGGACAATAAACCTCCGAGTGGGACATCAATTTTTTTTTCAATTTTCTCGACGTTTTGTATGATTTTGATTCATTTTAGCACGTTTTATAAATTTGACAAATGGGGACGTCCTCACTTGAGCGTATTGTCCCCAATCGCTGCTGTGTAATTATACATCTGTCCTTAGAAGGGGGAGGTTGTACAACCACACACACACACACACACACACACACTATGTCATCAATTGTATAATTGTATTTCAAATAATCACATTTTTTATGAAACGCACGTTTATATTATATACATGTGTACCCACGTGTTAGCTCAGTTAGTTGGGTGCTCATTTTGTTTGAAGAATGTTGCCTCCCCTCCACAAGTTTCCATTTTCTTCGTGTCTTCGTAACACTTTTTTATAGACGTTTAAGTACGCTTCAAGATACCCGTGTACATTTATCGTAATGTATACTTAAGATATACGTATCATGTACTTAAATGTATGAGTTACGAGGGCTTCGAGATACCCGCCCAAGCTGTGTTGAATTACGACCCTACTCAGTTGAAATCTAAACCGGATCATGGAATTTTGATCAGCAGACCAAGTCTAAATTCAACAGGTTAGAACAGATAATAAAATTGAATTGATGTTTCTTTTTTTGTTTTTTTGGTAGTTGTAGGGGTTTTTTGTGGTTTGTATTGGGGGTAGGGGTTAATGATATAGGTTTCAGTCAATCTGTCTGTCTGTCATTCTGTCTGTCTACTTGTCCGAACCTAGAGTACTTGCTTTGTGTAAATAGCTCCTCTCATTGCTTAAAACCAAAAAGTATGAGACTTTGTATATATATTGTACATGTGCAATAATATTTTGACTGTACTGTATGATCATGTTAGATTTCATGCCTATCATTTTAAATTTGCCGTATTAAGTGTATTTCCTATCTTGTCGGGTATATTGTTGTTGTATTATTTATACACCCTGAAATAACTAAAAAATAACAACTAGCTTTTTCAACTCAATCTTTTTAATTGGTGATCCATCGACAGTAGTTTACATAACAAAAGGTATCTAACGTGCATTCTAAAGATGATTATTGGATATTTCAAAATAACGACGGAGAAATGAAGACTGAAAGTGGTGGAGTTGAATACAAGCAGCAATTGTAAAATTCTAATACAAGACAACACTTAAGTACCCGGGAACAATACATAAACGACACAACATAGGCTGCGCGTGCATGCTACAGAATTAATGAATGGTGTAGTTAAACATTTTATGTTAAAGTACAGGAAGAGAACTCGGTAAATGGATATTTGAACATTGTCCTTCTTGTATTATACAATATTCCTCTGCACAATTAAAATGCATCTAAAGTTCATAAAAATTAAAATTAAACATTTTTTGAAAAGGATCGATATCCACTTTGAGATGGTTAGGTTCAATTGCAATTGGTTTTATCAACCACTTATCAAACAATAACTTTATAATTTTGAGATAAACAATTACCAGTAAAAGGCGCAAAAAAGTATAAATATTTAGAGAAAATAGAACCAATGTAAAAATGTGATATACCCGAACAAATATTGACAAACAAGAGACAATTGTAATTACAAAATAATAACAAAATGCATACAGTTGCAAGAAAACCTAATGGACTGAGTTTGCAAAAAGTCGCGTAATAATGCGTAATTTCTCGCATAATAACGCATAACATCTCAGGTAGTAACACGTAACTTTCGTGAATGAACGCGTAACTTTCCCGAAATAACGCGTAACTTTCGCGTAATAATGCATGACGTTTTATAGAGGTAACTTTTTAAATTAATTCTTTGTGTTGTCCTTTTTTGACGTGTTTAAAGTTTAAAATGAGATCATGTGTTTGTGTCATCGAGTTGTCAATATATTTGCTTTGCAAATCTACATTGACATAAAAGATCTGAAAAGTTGACATCCATTTCTAACAAGTCGTCACAATCATCTAACAAGTCAACAAACTCATTGTCAAGTCGACATTATGTCAGGTGAACTTAAAATCTGACAAAGGAACTAAACATTTGATAAGTCGAGATAAAATCTAACAAGTTATAGAACACATGCCGATCGTTAAGTATCATAATATCCGTTGCTGTCGGATACATAGTGAACTATGTTATGATTTACTGATTTCTGTCTAGTTTTTTTCTGGATTAAAAACTTATAAACATATATATATATATATATATATATATATATATATATATATATATATATATATATATATATACATGTATGATGTTTAACAACGTCCAGATCATAGACAGATAAAAACTCTGTAGTTTGTGGGGAGGGTCAATATTCATCAGGGTCAATTTTCAACGAAATGAGATCATAGTTTGTTCAGGAAAAAATATTAGCCTGTTGAAAAATGACCCCGGGTATAAATTTCACGAATTTTTGTCTCAATTTTCAACCTTGAAAAAGTACCCCCGGTTCAATATTGAACGTTGAAAAATTAACACCGGGTCAAAATACTTAATTAAACTTGGCACGATGAGAACCCTGCTGTATAATACCTTCAGCGCAACAGAATGTATGCACCTTCGTCTAAAGCTGGCGACGTCTCGATATAAGTGAAATTTTCCTGACTGGGTCGTTAAACACCATAATTAAACTCAACTCAAAATTAATATTCATGTTCATATTAACAATACATATAAATAATATATTGTGTAGTCAAATAAGATCGCCTACGATACTTTGGAATGTCATATTAAGTTTTGAGCGCAAAAATGTACTAACAATAATCATACGATCGCGAATATTTAGTTATTCTTATAACTTAGATTTTAATTTTATAATTATATTGTAAAAAATTGCTATATGTCTGTAAAAAACTGAGTTCAACACCTATAAATTCTCTCTATGTGTCATATGTGGGAATTTCGGAAATTCATTCTTCATCAGTGGCAGTAGGGGCAAAAAGCCAAATGTTTGGAAATTAATAAATCTATTTTTTAAAACTATATGAAGCCAAATCCAGCTAAGAAATGTTAGTAAGCGATAGTAATGAAGTGTAATTCAGGCCATTTCAAAATGTTTTCAATGTTTCTTTAAAATCGTATGTAATTAATCAATATATAAGTAATAATAAATCTTTTAATTTCAAACATGATAATTTTATTTCGATAGAAATGAGGGTAAAAAGACAGAAAACGTGCATACAGAGAAGGGCTCTTTTAGTATTTATAAGTGCGCCGATACCATGAAGTGTTAACTTATATGTATATCACTTGGCATTTAAGCAATTATATTTTCCCGAGATAATTTTGTTCAACCTTTGAAGCTACCCGTAAATTCGAGCCAAATTAAAAATCTAGGGATTTTGCTTTCATTTAGGCTTAAAAGGTCTTGAACTATGTTTATATATTTTTTGTATGCATTTTAGTACATGTTTCAATGTCATGGAGTTAAGAGCCAATGATTTCAAAAATAAATGGTTAACTATTTGTAAAAACGACCATACTCAAAATTCCTAAGAGCGACGACTTGCTACATTTAAGGCTGTATGCTATCGTTAGATTCTACAAAAATTAGCTCAATAACGCCAAGCTCGTTCCGACCGACTAGCATTATACTAAATAATTATAAAAATAATTCCAAATGATTTTTTAAACCTGAAACGATTTAACAGTGATACACCAGTTTGTTTGATACAATTTGTTTGATACCATTTTTGTTGCATGTGCCACCTTCGTTATCATGTTCAATATCATCAGGATTGAAAGATGATTACTGGGGTAACCAGAGTCTAAGTCTGTTATATGTATATTTCTTTAATGTTAAAAGGACATTATAAACGAATATTTATTTCGTTTATTGGTATTGACATGTGCAAAATTGTTTGACGCCATTTTGTTGCCAGTGCCAACCTTCGTTACCATGTTCAATATCATCATAATTTAAAGATGACTACTAGGGTAACCATAGATGCATTAACCCTTTTTGTCCATATAATATGATACAAACATGTATGAACAAATGCTTGTTGCTGTTATAGGCATTGACGGATGTTGCGTGTTCAAAATTGTCTGATGCCATTTTGTTGCCACTATCATCGTTCGTTATCATGTTCACTATCATCAGGATTGAAAGAGGATTACTGGGGTAACCAGAGTCTAAGTCTGTTATATATAAATTTCTATAATGTTAAAGGGACATTATAAACTAATGTCCGTTTCTTTAATTGGGATTGACAGAATTTGCAGGTACAAAATTGTTTGACGCCATTTTTTGGCCAGTGCCAACCATAGTTATCATATTCAAAACCATCATGATTTAAAAAGGACTAATAGGGTAACCATAGATGCATTAAGCATATTTTGTCCATATAATATTTTGCCTTAAATTGTAAAATTTGTTTAAAACTAAGGTTTGTTCCCTCATGCAAAGCATTCCTTAGCTGGATTTGGATTTATATAATTTTGGAACTTTAGATTCATTTATTTTCAACTGTTTGGCTTATGTTTTTTATTATCAAACTATTCGGTCTTAGTGTCACTGATGAGGAATGAATTTCCGAAATGTGAACATCTGGCACATCAAAATTCAACTGGTGTTTATGTTATATATTTACTACCCCTGAGCGGGTACCGCTGCTTGTGGAGTAGAACTCCCCGAGGGTATCCACAACTCAGAAGACAGTACTTTGTGCTGTCAGAAAACGTATCATTTAGCAAAATTTTCAGCTGCCTTAAATTGTAAAATTTGTTTAAAACTAAGG
>JARBDR010000687.1:0-27122 GCA_029721355.1 Tegillarca granosa | reverse complement strand
AGAGAGAGAGAGAGAGAGAGAGAGAGTGTGTGTGTGTGTGTGTGTGTGTGTGAGAGAGAGAGAGAGAGAGAGAGAGAGAGAGAGAGAGAGAGAGAGAGAGAGAGAGAGCAGGAAACGCCAAATTTTGGCAATGTTATCTGCAACGTAAAACATGTAATGCACTATATATCCGGTCTGCAAACCAAGTTTAAAAGACAAATGGAATAAGACAGGACAAGAAGATACGTATGTGTATGGGAAACTGAGTTCAGGTTTAAAAATCCATAGGCTGAACTCAAGAAGCATTTTTTACAGCATATGGTTCAAGAAGTATCCTTTATTTAATATTGGTATCTTAACTTTAAGACTAGTTGAACTTGATTCGCAGAGCGTGTATTGTTTGTTTTCTTGTGCGTATACTGTATGTCTTCTTAGTTGTATAGTTAATATCTTTCTGTGCGTATACTGTGTACCTTGTGTGCATTGTGGTGCACCTTTTTGTGCGTAGCATTGGTACCTTTGTGCTTATACTAAGTATCTTTTCTTTTTGTTCTACTTTCAATTGTGGGTAGACCCTGTATTTTTGTATTTAATGTTCTCTATGCAGTTAAATTGCGTTATTTCGTTTCAAAAACCGTGACAAAGATACCGATTTCCGTTATTATATTTGACTTTCTGGGCGCTTTTCATGGTCACCAAAAAAAAGGTTTTTGGTCAGAAATTAAAGTCCGATGTGTCTTTTAAAGTTATAGTATAATTCTGATAAATCAACGAATTAAGCACCAACCACAGAAATCACAAGTCAAATCAAAAACCGTATCGGATTCGATCACCAGTCTTCATCTTCAACGAACACGCCGAACAAGAACACGACTAGATTTCATATCCTCGATTATTGTGTTGTAATGCATGTTTATATATACAAGGATAAACCAGAAAACATTGATGTTACGTAATAAACAACCACAGTTCTCATTTGTAATTTCATACATCAGTATAAAAGCTGTTATGTGGGTTTATAAACTAAGTATATTTTTACATTCACATCTCCCTGGTATGATTTCTCATCTAGGCGAAATACCTTTCGGGAAGTCGGGAGTAAATATTCTACTAAATTAATTATTTTAATGAAGTAATTTAATTAAAGAGGAATTTATAATTAAGTCGATGGTTTGATGTAAACATATTAGTAATTCTTTTCTCACTTTTTCTGCTATCTCGGAAAGCGGGATAAACTGTAGTTAGCTCATGGTACGAATTTGTGTTTCGTTTAATGTTTAATTAACATCTTGAAAGATCTGCTTATTATAAATGTGTTGCATACCAATTTATATCTGGCTTAGTGTTTGCAATAACTTATTAATAGAAAATGTATACGAATTAAGCCGATAAAAACCGAAGTTTGTGAAATAGAATGATTATAGTTGTTCTATGTGCTACTTATTGATTGTTGTGACATACTGCATTCAGAAAAACTCGGACTCGCATGCATTCGAAAGCAACTTGGGACAAGGTTTTAGTGCATTATATAAAACAAAAGTCAAAAGCATCATAGGAGAGTTTAACAATATGTTTATTGGCGGCAACAGAGAACAACAATTCCATAATAATAATAATAATAATAATAATAATAATAATAATAATAATAATAATAATAATAATAATATTGCAGAAACGTGTCCTAACGTATATCTGTATATGTCAATAGTGTTTTCGCTATGGATAAAGCCAGCTTAGACAAGTTAAAATTCAATTCTCTATGTAACACTACTCCCCGCTTGGTGCAAAACAACAACTATATATTATATAACACTTACTGGATATTCTACAACGCACTGAGGTCGAAATTTATTAACCAATAACATTGAAGTTTTACTTTTACATTAAAGCATATAAAATATTTTACAAAAATAAATAAATAACCATACAAAAAAAAAAAAACAAAAAAAAAAAAAAAAAAAAAAAAAAAAAAAAAAAAACAAGCTGTGCGTTGCCGAACTGACCATAAAAGTGCAATTATCTTATTAACACCGTGAAAATACAATCACGCCATCAAGCGGTACGCGGATAGAGAAATTTATTCTATACTTATTCCGTTGTCAAACGTATAGAATAACATGTATTTGTTTGGTAAATAAGATTTCAGCGATTGGCATTATTCTGTGTACAAACATTACAATGGATGTATGGCTGACTACACAAGTTAAACATCATCAAGCACTACTTGGGCGCTATTCACACAAAATAATAAGATTTGAATGCATCTGATGACATCGCCAATGATACTTGAAAGTTAGGAAAGCATATTTGAATTATACATGCAACAAAACAGATTTTGAAACTGATGACATCGTGAGTGATACTTGAAAGTTAGGAAGGCATATTTAAATAGTACATGCTACAAAACAGATTTTGAAATTGATGACTTGAAAGTTAGGGAAGCATATTTGAATATTACATGCTACAAACAGATTTCCAAACTAATACGCGTCAATGGTATTGATTTAAGGTCATTATGCCATTATGAATAGTGATTGCCATATAGTATCTCTGTGTCGTGAAGTATTTTCATAATATTTTATAAATAAAATTTTTTTTTAAAATTTAGTTAAAAATTGTAAGAAAAGAAAAGATAACAACATCAATTTAATATGTTAGTTTTGAGCATGTGTTTATTTATTTATTTATTTATTAGGTTTATTACAGTTAGGAAAGCATATTTGAATTTCACATGCTACAAAACAGATTTTGAAACTTATGACATTTATTTATTTATTTATTTATTTATTTATTTATTTATTTATTTATTCAATTTATTGGTTCTGCTACCCTAGAAATGTTCATTCTCTAAAAAACCATAAAACCATCAAGATTTTGAAATACCCAGAAGTGTTACATTTGTATCAAAAACAAAAACAAAAAAAAGAAAAGAAAGAAAAAAACCTTAACAAGTATATTATTTTGTCTTGCAAAATGCGTAAAGTGTCTTTTTTCAATTAAAAAACCACATTAAAGTTCTTCTATTTTATTTATTTATTTATATATTATTTATTTATTTATTTATTTATTTATTTATTTATTTATTTTCAATAAGCTATAAAACAGAAAAACCAAGACGACTGTCGCTTATTTTATACTTTGTTACGAATATTTCTTGATATGTCAGGGTCATCGATTTACGTCTGTCACCTAAAGTGACCACGATGACCAAATGCAGTAGCCACAAGTCTGCTAGGTTTTAATGACACGTCTTGAATTGCTAAGAGATTTACATAATTTAGTTGGTTGTTACACACATTTGAGTGTTTGGCATTCGCGTAATTTTGTTTAGAAGTCAATGTTTGGAAAACATCAGTGATCCGTGTATTTATCCTCTTAATACAAGTCTATCAAACACTTCTTGTACACGAACCCAGAACAATTTTTACTGTTGATCTCTGTGGTCAAAAGGGGCCTCGGTGGCCGAGTGGTCTAAAGCGCGCGCTAACGGATCACAGTGCCTCTCACCGCCTAGGTTCGAATCTCACTCGGGACAGATCCTAGTGTGAGAAAGTTTGTCAGTTCGCTTGCCGAAGGTCGGTGGTTTTCTCCGGGCACTCCGGTTTCCTCCACCATCCCAGAACTGACCGCCTCGAAATAAGTGAGAGATTCTTGACTGGGGCGTAAAACACCATTACTCCACTCTACTCCACTCTGTGGTCAAAACTTCATTAACTCGTTCATATAAGTTATAGTCTTCATGAAAACTGATAACCCACAAAGTACTAACATTGTTATTTTGAAGTTATTCTGAAACATCTTTTAATTACCAAAATAAAAATTAAGATACGTCTGTAAATATATATTTTATTTTAAATCTACTAAATGGTAAGTTACTCTTGAACTTCGTTCATAAAAATAAAAACCCAATACAAAAAATAGTAAATAGGCAAATAATAAAATAAAAATAAAAAATAAAAAATAAAATAAAATAAAATAAATAAAATAAAATAAAATAAAAATAAAATAAATGAAATCAAATCAAAATGAAATGCTCTCTCTCTCTCTCTCTCTCTCTCTCTCTCTCTCCTCTCTCTCTCTCTCTCTCTCTCTCTCTCTATATATATATATATATATATATATATATATATATATATATATATATATATATATATATAGTTCAATAATAATTATAGGGATAAATTTTCTAATGTCAATAAAACATTAAAAAAATCATATTTTTAAAAACAAGAAAATATATGCTTCTGACAGACGTACCAAAAAATCAATAAATAAGAAAATAAATTAACACAAAATATGTAAAAAATGCTTGAGACAGAAGTCACTTAGTTCTGGCCACAACGTACATAAAAACAATAATAGATCACATATTTTAAATTGATGACAGAGCATTAAAGAATACATCCTGAAACTACTGTTACACGTCAAAGTTATTGACAAGGTGCGTGCGATGTTCTAGTAGAAAATACGGTAAAATCCTGATTACTAGAGGCAATGGTGACATATAATGTGATTTAACATCTCTTTTAATCAACTTAGGCCATGATGAAAAACAAATACAACAGATGCGATTTTATTTTTATGGTGATGTTCTGCCATAACCTATACGCGCTCTCTAATCAAGCCACAAGCACAGTGTTACCTTTCGTGCAAAATGTGATTTCAAAATTTGTAGATTTGAGCACTGTAAGGAGTAACCGACAATTAACTACTATATAACAATAGCCTTACAACGTTAAACTTTTTGTCAAAATGGAGGTATTGCCATTAATTTACCCAGTGGGAGGGATACTAGGCCGTGTCCTCGGGTAACGCTAACAAATCCGGGGTTCATTTGTGTCGCTTTTAACATTGATATAGCTTATTGCTTCAGTGGATTTTAATGCCTCGACTTAATTATCTAGTTAATGCAATTCGTTACCCGATACCTAATTTTTATAATTCATACAAAAAATTAAAAAAAAGTTAAGGTCCTTGCGTACATTTTCCTAAATTGAAGGCTGTGAATTTTTTTGCCGGCATTGAACTTTCTAAAGCATACTCGCGTTCTCTACCGTCATTTGAATTTTAAAATATTTAATTTTTATTCGTATGTGCTACCGTTTTGTAGGTTTGGATTAAACTTTTTGGAGTTATATACTTTTTTGAATTTATTTATGTATTTATTTATTTATTTATTTATTTATTTATTTATTTATTTCATAAAATAGGAACAAAAATTTATCTAAAAAAAAAACAAACTAGTAATTAAAATATAAGTTAAAAATGTTTATCTTGTTGATAAACTATAGATAAATAAACAAAATAAAATAAATAAATAAAACAAATAATAAATAAATAAGAACACAAGAAAGAAGAGAAAAAATAAGCGAAATAAACAATTTATATTGATCGTAAACCTCCTTAATGATTTTATAATTTAAAATTTAATCCTGATGCATTTTATAAACTAATTAATTAATTAATAAGTATGTTCCAATATACTGAATCATACTATTAAAGAACTTTAAAAACAAATATTGAGATTTTAATATATTATAAAAAATTTTATTACAAACAATTCAACTGAAGTCAGCATATTTTGCAGACGTAATCAGTTTGTGTGATATTTAGGAATGAGACAGACATCGTATAATTAACATTTAAACTACATATACATATTGTTTATTTTCATCGACATGTGTATTTCGTGTCAACCCTCATCGAGACAGTTTCAGGCAATAATTTCCAATGGAATGGTTAAATTTAAAGTCCTAGTTGTATACGAAACTAATTCTCAAATCGTACTTTTAGATAATGTCTACATTTATATATTTGTATGCATGCATTTTAAGAGCCAAAGCCTTGCACCTTGTGGCATAAATAACGCAGAGTAACTTTGTTCCCTGCTTGTAAAGAGCAATTTTGATAGCACAATACTGCAGAAAATTTTCCGGATATGAGTTTTTTAAATAGATTTTATTGGTTAAAATCCTCCGTGAACAAAGCAAAGACAATAGAATTATAAAAGTATCCATCATGCCGCTCTTAGCTCATACAGGCATTATAATCCATAACAGTTCTATTGAAAATTTTTATCGTATAATCTTTTTAAAGGCGGTATCTCTTTACAAAATTTAAAATGACCTCGAAATAAAGGTATTACATTTTGTTATTAAGAACGAGTAACGGATGAGTTCATGCTTTTGTTTAAACCTGTTAAAGTATACACCCAAGACAAGGCTCAACCATTTATTCGGAACACCTTGGATACTAATGTATAACCGCACGGAAACCCTTTGAATTCCACACGAAAGCTTTAATAGAAGAGGTTATGCAAGCTTATTAAAACTCGGTCATATCTTTGATTTTTTAAAGGTATTTATCTGATCGAAAAAAGATTTGATTGGCAAAGGTTATTGAAAATTGATTGGGATGAGTTGATAAGCGACACCTTATTAAATGAACACATCAAGATTAAGTCATTTAAAATAGACATACAAAATGCTGACAAAACTATGTCGACTATTTAACTTTTAAACAGTGTCAAATCTCAAATCATTTAAAAAAAATGTGCTTCGTATTGTTGTATGCTGAAAATTCTTTTTGAATAAATTTTCGCTTTTTCAAATATGCATTCAAACCATATTCCATAAATCATTTTAATGAATACGGTTGTTAGGCTGCATTTGTTTTCAGTTGTCATGGAAACAATGAATGAGGGCCTGTATTTGCTTTTGACCTTTTTATACATTCGATTGCCGAAAAGCAGTTAATTTGCATTGATGCGTGTCATAACCGGAAATCGGTCCAATTTCCAGGTTCAATAACACGCTTGTCATTTTCTGAATTTCATGAAGCTTGGTTTTAAGGTTTTGCTAATATTGATCTGTGTCAAATTCGATATTTATCCTCATCCCAATATATCAACGTTTGCACATGCGTGATTAAAATTAAATCGCAGAAAAACAAACATTCTAAATCTGGAAGCTAGCTCTTGAAAATGTTTCAACAAGATTTATAGCTGGACAACTTTTGTCTTTTTTGCCCGTGTGAATAAGCACATTTGCTCATTAAAGCGTCATGATGCATATATCATTATTGCCTACTTGAAACCGCCTATAATACTTTAAGTGTCGCATGAGACATTGAATGTTTAATCTCATTATTTAGATTAGTCATATTTTACTCTTTTTTCTTTTTTTTTTCGATCAATCAAAATTTGATATTTTAAACATAAAACATTGCAGTCAGTCTTATCAGAGTTTTTTTCCAGTAATGTTAAAGTAACGAATGATTAAGTAAAGCTATGTTTTTTTCGTTGGAATAAGTCATCAAGATCGTTCACGATTTTTGTTTTTTGATTGATAATAAGGTGTAGCAATTATTTCGATCTAAAAATCAACTTTTTGGCAGGAGTGATACATTTGACCATACGGACATTAAGGTGGACAAACTGTTATTCAAATAGCACATGAATTAGTATTAACACCCAATAAAGTACGGAAGATGTCATATTTGGTATAAAAATATCATTTTTATCCTTCTTTTTATTTCTCTTTGTGCATTAATGCCAAAAGTGTCAAAACAAAACATTTGAACCTTTTCTTGCTTTTTACTATTAAGCGTGTACGTTTTTTTCCCTATAGAATATATACGAGACGAACCCTAATTATTCATACTTTGTAGCAAACGTACCTTTTTCATATATTTGATTTTAAATGAACGTCTCCAATTTGAGTACAACCCTTGACATTTGACGAACGCACTTGACTGTATGCCTTCAAATAAACCGGTCAATTTTTTTTTTTAAATGTCGTCAAAACGTCAAACAAGTAGTTTCGTTTTAAAATGCATACTGTCGAGAGAAAATATTTCACGTTCATTAATAAAAAAAAAATTCTAACATTTTTATCATAACAACTGGCACAAAATAATGCCTCCTGTATTTTCATGCGCTTTCAATTGATACAAATAGCACGAAAGAATTGAGGAAGGGAATATTGTGTTTGTATCAAGTCCTTTACCTAATTTTGTTGTTGTTGTTTTTGTTGTTGTTGTTGTTGTTGTTGTTGTTGATACCAAGCACTTGCATTGGTTTTTCAATAAAATAAAGAACTTAAGAAATGTCTCAGCAACAATCCTGTGAAACATTTGCTCAATCAGGTGTTAAGGCACTTTAACACAAAAACTTTTCGGTTTCGGTTACCTGAAAACAATTTTTTTAATGTTTAAAAGCATTAAAAATATTCTGATCTCGATTTGCCATATATCAGTTTTTAGTATCTTAAGTAATTTTCTGCTTTGTTATGGTAATCAACACAAAAAAATTAATTAAATTAAATTAATGATTTATATTATCAAAAATATTAGAAATTTAATCAAGATCATTTTTCAAAATTAGAATAATGAAATGTTTTTTCTAAAACTAATTTATTTGAAAATCAAGAAAACATTTAATGTTATATGCTAATTTTTTTTTTTTTAAATCTTTATAAAAATAAACTGAATAAATATAACTGTAAGGTGCTTGTTTTTAGTAACTATTTCAAAAATATAAATAAATAAATAAATAACGCAAAATAGTGTCAAATGCTGATTTTGTATTTCTATTAAAATAATGCATTCAAAACCAGCACATGACAACAGTATGAACGGCAATTCCGAACACTCCTACAATTACTTTATTGGTATTAATTAAAAAAAAAGGTTCAACCGTAATTGGTAATTTATAATCAGAGGTCTCATTATGAAAATACCTGGTGTCATGCATTTTTTTTAATTAATTTTTTTTATTTTTATTATTATTAATCAAAATAAGTACATGACTCTAGGATAAGTAATTCTCGTGTTTTATTCTTTACTTGTTGCTATGACTACCATCAATATCAATGATATTATACATCTTTAAACTAAAATACTGTAATATCACAAATTTTTTTGGTCGCTATTTTCGTGGATAAATTGTCATTTGCAAAAATTTGAATTTTTGCCGATTTTTCTTATAATTATGCATATTTTTATACATCTCTTTCAGCAAAAATTAAAAATTCTGCTTTGGACAAAAACAATAAAAACCGCGAAAATTTTCATCAACAAAAATTCTTTCAATCAAAGAAAATTTGCTATATAAATAGATAAACAAATAAATAAATAAAGCAAGTTTCATTTTCATACTACTTTATTCAATAGTATCGTAATATGTCATATTACACTGGAACGAAATATTGCACATCGCCCTAACGAACAATAACCCTGAAATTTAATTAAATGTATTTCGAAATTCTTAACAGTTTGTCATAAAAAAATCAGACGCATAAAACTCTCTATGATTTCAATTAAGACCGCGTTATTAAGATTTTTCTTTGTGGCCATTTTGATTTGAAACCATGTTTTATCATATATTTAAAGAATTTTTTCTTTGAATACAAAAAATGCTAGCCATTTATGAGATTTTTATTTTTGAATCAAAATTACTGTATTTTATGATTATTATTATTAATAATAATTTTTTTCTGATAAATACAATAATCTTGGAAAAAAATTTTAATTAAAATTGTTAAAATTATTTTAATTTGAATGTCATTAAAATATCACAGATAACATGCGTTGTCTAAGAACATCAACTATACTTAATCATAGAATTTTAACAAAGCACAAAATCACGCAATTTCTCGTACAGACGAGAAGTTTCGAGAGAGAAGAAAAATGAAATGACTAATTTCTTGAACACAAGTAATTTGAGCACTATAACGTACATATCCAAACAACACAATAACAAAACATACATATATGTAAACAATTCTAAACATTTTCATATAAATATCCCTGGAATCAAGACTCAGAATTCCAATTCCAAAGTTTGATAATAACCGGAAGTCTATTATATTCATTCGAGTCACAAATTGCACAAATTTATTTTATTTTTAAATAAGTCAACAATTATAAAACTTTTATGACCAGATAATGAATTATAACCCGTTAATATATTATGTTTTCATTCAAGACAACCTGAAACATTACTTTTCTGGCATAGATATTTGAGGTGGAACATGTCCTCCTCGATGACGATCAAGTCCACTGAGCATGCGCTCCATGCTTCGTAATTCATTACTCCTATTTCCGGCACTATATGATGAAGGAATGTTCAAAGAAACTGGAGATCTCTCTCTTGGCGAGGTGTTACTAATCCCACTAAACCTTGGAGAAACAGAGTCACTTGATGCTCCTATTGACAATCCCGTTGCCGAAACTGGAGAAGTAGAGGTCGCCATTGTTGTTTTTGTTGACAGTGAATACGGTGTGTACCGTGGACTAGTGCGAGAAGAAAACATTGGTCCATAATTCGATCCACGGCTTTCTGGTGGTGACAATGAACTAGTTCCACTCAATGATGATGTCACACTTGAATACGCTGGTTGAAGTAAACTCTGTCCATGTGAAAACTGGTTCAACGACAACGATAGTGGATGTGTATGAGGAAGATTATTGAGTTCATTTTGACCTGCTGCTGCAAAAAATGGTAACTGTGGATGCCCAAATGGCGTATTACCAGAATTAAATAACATATGTCCTAATGGAAATGGAACACTTGATGAAGAAGAAAATAGTCCACTTGACGGGTACATAAACGGAAACATTGCATGAGTTGCAGACGGCTGAACAACAGTCACATTTGGTGGACGACTTGGAAATTTTGACATAGAATCAAGAGATTCGGTTCTTCCTAAATCCGGTGATTTTGTTGACAGACTTCTACTCTCTCTAAATGACTCGTCACTACTTTCTTCACCGTCGCCATTGCTGCGTGATGTCAAATTTAAGTCGTCATATCGATCATGTTTGTTGCAGTTGTCGTCTGATGATGCTGGTGAGAGTCGAGAATGACATTCATTTGGTGGTTGTGGTGGTGGTGTTTTGACTTCGTCTTTGGTGGAAGAATCGGGGGATTTTGTCTCATCGTTGAAAATACTGGAATGGATTGCAGGAGGCGTTACAGAATTTTGTCTGGATTCTGAAAATAAAAAAATTAATACACATTAGCATTTGAAGAAATTTTTAATTTTTTTTCCAAAAAATTAAAATATTTAAATCATCCCTTGTTTGTTGGGAAGTAAAACACCATTATTCCCTCTAATTGTTTGTTTCTTTTTGAAAATAATAAAACAATTGCAGTATAAAGCACAATTTTTAAATTTTTCTGTTCAAATTATGTTAAGTTAAATATCTTTAATATCTAAAAAGCTTTTCTTTCTATCATTATTATTAAATAAACATAACATAAATACAGCGAGACAATTCTTACCTGTTTTTACTATTTCTTTCAATTCTGTTGCTGAACTTATTTCTGGTTGAATGTCGTCTGTTTCATCAACACAAATTTCTGCATCTTCATTATCATCGTCATCATCATCGCTATGGACGTCATCATTTCTGCTGCCGCCTCGATCTGGAGAAATCACGTGTTGTTGCTGTCCAACCTGAGCAAGTAATCTTCTTGAAGAAAAGAAAAAAATTCTAATAAGTGATTTTATTTATTTGATGATTTTCTTAAAGAAAAAAACTTTAAATAAGAAAGTGAAAGTAAAAAATAAAAAATAATTTTAATTAAAAAATCAAAACTTTTATAATATATTCGTTTTGTTTAAAAATATTTTGGTGATAAAAAAAAGTTTATAAAAACTGCACATTTATTTATTTACTTATTAATTTATATATTATTATTTATATATATATTTTCAATTTTCACTTTTTTAAATTTTAATTTTGTAAAATGTTGATAATTTGACTTTACATACTTTTTCTCTCTCTTTCCGCCACCAGTATCACGGAAGCCTTTAGCAAATGGGTTATGATCGATTTTGAGCTGTGTAATCTATAAAAATAAAATAAACAATAAATAATTAAACGTGATTCATGTATTTTTTTTCTTTATAAAATTAAAGAAAAAAATTTAAAAACTTTCCATTTAAAAAAATTATCAAATTATTCATAATCAGCATTTTTTACTGCTAAAAAATTATGTGCTGGTAATAATATCATGTTATATGATAATTATGTTGAAAAAAAGCAGTTATTGTCTTCTTAAAGCATGTTGAATATTTTAATATACACGTGCTTTTCTTTTAACTTCATTCTGCACTATTATGACCATTATCATTTTAACAGCTGGTCAAATAAAAAAAATTCTAGCATTTATAAAAATTTTAATTTTTTATAACAAATTTTTTTTAATTCTCATCAGATTTTATTTGTTAAATTAATTTATTTAAATAAATAAATAAATAAATAGTTACCTTTTCATTCTGGTAAGCTGTAACAGCAATAAATTCCGTCTCCTTAAAGACATACGTTTGGAAAGTAGAATATGGAAGCTTTAGTATATCATTAGCTCGTACTAGATGAAATCTTGGCTGGTATTTATGCATCGAATTCAAGATCGTCTACAAAAAACATATTAATGTCCAATTATAACACAAGTTATATCAATGATAAGAACATTAAACGTGACTCAATACGTGTGTGTTTTAAGCCTCTTTTGCCAGTTTATTACTGGAAGTTTTTTGCATTTTTTTCCTAGTCATGGATTGAAATATTTTCTGCTATGTTTTTTATGACAGAAATGCCAGTTATTTTTTACATGGATATTTATCTAACATAAATATGCTCCATTCTGTCATGGCTTAAAAGCTTAGACCCATTAAACAGACGTGTACAGATGGAGTTGTACTGCATCACCTTTAAAAGGTCACAACAAAAACTAGCATTTACAATGCAATAGGTATCAGAAAATTAATACAAAAATGTCAACCAATATTAACTTTTTAAATAAAAAAAGAGTGAAATTTGAATAGAAAGGCGTTACGGTTGAAAATGATAAAATTATATTAACACACAAATGATATAAAAAGGTCATTTATATTTTTGACCGAAAAATGTGGACAGATGCTTGGCGTTTGACCATTTGAAAACTTTTATTTTAATTAAATGTTTTAATTTCGAGAGCTATTGGATATAAATGACATTGGAAAGAGATAAAATCTATCATGATTTAAATACAATAGACAAGTCAAGGAATGAAAACGAAGACATTCCATGGAGGTTTTCACAAATATTCAATCTGTATATGGAGATTGGCGACAAACAACTGTTGGTTTTACAGAGTATAATTACGTTTAAAAACCAAAGGCGACTAAACCACCGAGAAATTATCAAGATAAAAAGTGTGTCCAGTGAAATTTTACGTCGAGACGGCGAAAGTAACAGTCAGGGTGTAAGCCTTATCAAGGCTTTATCTCACCAACTAATCCTCGCCGTCTCGTACCTACCCCGGTTATAACTAAGTATTACGATAAGAAATGACGGTGGAAATTTTCAATCTTTCAAATTAAATCATTTTAGGACGAGAAAACAAGACAATTATTTTTATTAGTTTTAAAGATGATCACTGAGCTTTCCTAAGGAATAAAGTTAAGAAAATATCGCCGCATAATGCCGTCGGATTTCGCCATAATGACGGGCTTATCGTGCTCGCTTCAGTTGTTAATTTCTTTAATGAATTTTAATTGGATCTGTCAGAAAATCTAAGTCAGTTTATTTTCGTTAAATACTCAATCCCTAATGTAATAACAAGGGATATAATATAGTCGATCAAGTGAGAGATATAACGGTCAACTGACCAAATGATTATGCATTCAATAGGCGCCATTTACACTTGGGCGGAAATTCTGATGCCATCCTAGTTTCCAAATCAGTAAACGGGCTCTTTGTTGGCGGATATCTAAATGCTGTAGACAAGACTCGGAGTAATTATAATCTACTAATTTGTGAAAATCAACAAGACTTATTGTATATAAATCAACTGTTTATGAGTATGGGTGAAAATTGTCTCTAGATTTCAGAATTACTCAACATAATATCGATGTAATTATCAAGTCTACACTAATGTCGAGTAATTAGACGAATAATATGTTGCTTTTGCTCACGGTATTCCGATGATCGATGCCTCAAATTTACTTCATTCTATGCAAATCAAAAAAACTTACTTTCAGTTGTTAGAGAAATGTTGCTTAATCTTTCATAAATAAAAGCTTAGCTGTATTGATGAAACGTTTTCTTGGGTTTTTAATTAAGAAATGAAACAAATTTCTTTGAGTCTTTTGACGCCAGAAGGATAATTTAGAATTGATTTTATATGAATTAGGAATAAATTCATATTAACAAGAAAATACAAGGGATTTTCTGCTTGTTAACAAAAATCTATTTTAGCATGACTGTTAAAAGGAATAAATTGTTTGTTTTTTTCTGAAATTTTAACGGTTTTTTTCAGTTTCGAAACTTATTTCTTAAACCATATTTGACTATTTCATATTTGTTTTTGAAAAAAAAAAATGCATCATAGGATCGGATATTATGTTTGGAAAACAAAAACCTTAGATCCGATACCAGCAAATTTTTAGTTATATGAAGCATGTCTGGCCAATAAATAATTAACTATATATATCAAATGGGCCCTAAGAAAACCAAATATTTGCACATCTTTAGTAGGCAGTATAAATTACCTACATACGGTCCGCTCAAGTGCCCTTAACAAGTCTTCTGTGTGTAAGATATGGAGGTGGCTAATTTAATTAACGGGGCAATAAATAGATAATATATTCTGTAACGTAAGTAATAGCGAAAATTGCCCTTATGTAAGGGATAAACGCGACTTCACGCTGGAGATTCCGGTTGTAAAAAAAAAGACGGCTTTGATAGACCAAGTTAAGAGTTCGACTCCTAATTGAATTATTTCTATTATGTTACAACAGTTTAAATAAAGCTTGATGAAGTAAAAGTGTTACTATCGCCAGGTGCGATGGTAAAAAATCTTGGTGTACAGATGGGCTCCTGATCAACGGTACCAATTGTTAATGAGACCTCCAGAGATTGGTAGGTGTGAAAACAGCCCGAACACGGAAAAGACTGTTTTGTGTTTGTAATTTGCCACAGTGTGAAGATAATTCACTGATAGACAAATTATGATAAATAGTTTGAATAAATTATGATTTTCTGTCTGGTTTTTAAATTCAACAATTTTTAGCATCAGTTTTTCTCGACCTCCAAAAATGTTGTCATACAGCACTTTCTTCCAGAATAATAAGTATTCATATTATTCTAGGCATTTTAAGATAAAATTCCCGACAAATTTAAAGAAATAGATACTTACAAATCCGTGCTTGTCTGAGATATTGTTGGTGAGTTTCAGTTTGTGGAATGAAACGCTTTTCTGCATCCACTGTTCTCCTGTACTTGGTGAATCAGGGTGGATATACATTCGTTTTGGCATTTCCGGATCCGCTTTTCCTGCGACCATCCAACGACTGTTGTGAAACTTATAACGACAATCGTCAACTGGAACGATATCCATCAACAGAATGTATTTTGCTCTTTTATCCAGCCCGGAAACTCTTACTTTGTATGCTGGAAAAATTCTCCTACAATAAATGAGAACAAAATCAAAATTTAAAATTTGATATAAAATATATCGATATAATGCATTAAAAGTTCAGATGTATTTGAAGTTGTGTAATTTTTCTCTCTCTTGGTAATCATCGGATACAGGAGCAATTTTTTTTCTCTAATTATATGAGTGGTCATTTTTTTAACGTAAACCACACGATAATTTGTCAAAACAGTTATCCATGTGTTCATATCTGCTGCAAAAACTGTCTCAAGTTTCACTAATGAATGAAGATAAATCAAAAAAAGCGTTATTCCTCAGAAGTTAGGTGAAAATTGTCATTTTTAGGGTGTATATAGACACAAAGTATACGTGTTAATATAACACTTCAACGAAGAAAATTTATTTCTATAAGTAGATGACCATCAAAGAAAAACGGAGATAAAAATTGATATCTACCTGTCCACATAGTTTTTAATACTTTTCTTATCATTATGATATAAATCAAAATAAATATTCTTTGTAACATTTTTAGTTTTATTTTAGTTTTATAAAAATCTCAATAGAAAAATTAATTACATATTTTTATGTTTTAAACGAATATTTTTTAAATATATCAAATTTTAATTTGTATTTGTAATCAATAGTACTTTATATGCTCTCTCTCTCTCTCTCTCTCTCTCTCTCTCTCTCTCTCTCTCTCTCTCTCTCTCTCTCATATTTAATTAATTCAATCCATTTCTTGTTTTTGGTCAGAACAAGTGTGATACGGACATTGAAATGAAACAGAAATAAATGAAATTATAAGGCTATTCTTTAAATTATCTTCCTATCGAATATCTATGACATTTTAATTTTCCTAATGAATCCCACCAATTTTATGGGGAAGATATGATTATTTTATTGTGACTAAAACGAGATAGAGGTAAATCCCAAACTGGTCAAAAAGACCAACCTTCCACGCTTCATCTCATGGAGGGATGATATCAGGTCTTTCGTGACTTATATAGGAAGAATATGGGATTATACGTATCATAAAATCCCTGTTGTACCACTGATAATTTTGACGAGTTTATACTGGACATTTTTAGAGGACCAGGGTGTTGTGTGATGAGAAGGTTTTGAGAGGTTTACTGTTTGCACGTGTCATTGTCCTTTATAATATACACACCATCACTGACACTAATCTTAAAGTCATCGTCCCAGGGGAGACAATTTTAATGAGTTTATGTGCAGTAGGATTACAAATGTCAATATTGAGCATGTTCGATAATTGTTTTTCATCCCGATGAATTTTACGGATAATAAAATATTTAATATGATCTTTGAATTTGTAATCGCTTGAATGATAACTATGTTGCTCTGAAACCTTATAAATGGTTAACATGTTGCAGACATTTTTAATTTTTTTTTAAATTGAATACAAATGACTTTTCATGAAAAAAAAACTTGTATATAAAAATTTTGAATAAATAAATAAATAAATGAATAAATAAAATTCAAAACAGGAAATGTGATTAAATGTAATAGAAAATTAAAATAAGATGTTTTAGAATAAAAATTACAAAAAAAAAAAAAAATGCGTAAGAATTTTTCTTTATTTTTTAATTATTCTCGTGAAATGTAAATTGTGTCATAAAATAAAAAAAAATATGCATAAAGCAATTAGAAAATTAAAAAATTTCAACCAAAATATAAAAAATCATAATGTATATATTATTAGTTTTGCAACTTAGACTGACTACATCACAGTTTTAGAGATAAAAGCTGATATTAAACTTGTATATATTTATATATGTATATACTCTACTACAACTTGTGAGGCATATGGAGATGCTGATACATCTGTATATACAAGACAGTTATGGAGTGATTGTATCTTATATATATGTGAATGTTTACCGTCTCTATACCACTTATCCGTCATTAAAAAAATCCCTCTTCAAATAATGACGTCTGATTTATAGCGCAAATAGAAAATGCAACTTGGTGCAAATTTGATGCTTATAGTGTAACTATTTTATGCAATGGTGTAATTTTTCGATGCATGTAATGTTATGATAATATTTTTTTAACCAACACGGGTCTTGGTCATTTTATTCATTAAAGAAATATGAAAAAGAAATGAATTTCAAATTACTATTTCAATCAAAATTCATTATTTTATCATTTAATAATTTTTTTCTTCCATTTTATTTATAATTTTCAATAGATATTTCTTAATTTTTGAAATAAATTTGTTTACTTCTAAAATTCTGTACGGAGTCAAGAAAATTTCTAATAAGGAAATATAGAAAATTTACACATGAAATTACTTGAGAGTAATCTATATATAAATATATTTGTCTAAAAAATAAATAACTCTGTATCTTTAAGACTTTAGGAGAATTTAATCATTTAGCGACGACATAAGCTGATTTAAATTTAAGTAAATGTTTAATCAAACCACAGGAAAAAATATTTATACAGTATTATTATTTATTTATTTATTTATTTATTTATTTATTTATTTATTTATTTTTACAGTATTACTTTCTAATAATTACATCAAGATACGAATAAAAACCTCTCACTTCATTCTAATTGAATTCAATTCTTTTGGACAAATAGTTTTGAAATTCAAAAATATTTCTGAAATTACTGATTCTTATAGAAAAAATTATTATTTCCAATTTTTCATTTATTAAAAAGTGACTAAATATAAGCACTTTGTAATTTTTACTGACACAAATATTTTCGTTTTTATTATTTTTTTTTTTTTTACTAATCATCTTTATAATGAATATTTTTTTACTAAAAATTTTTAAAAAAATCATAAATTTCACGATTCTAAGAATATTCGATTAAAAAAAATAAATCAAACTTGAAATTAGAAAAAATTGCATTTGCTATTCCCTTCTGATATTTTATAAAATGTTAACTAAATATGAAATAATCGAATATTAATATAAATATATGAATAATTCTTTTATAAGAATACTAAGAATTTAAAACTTTTAAATAATTATTTGTACAATAAATAAATAAATAAATAATTTGCATACCTTCCGCTTTTTGTGATGACCATTTCAGTTCCATGTTTGTGGAATTGTTCCCAAAGTTCCTTACTTTCCAATTCCACTTTTGGATCATCATTAACATCTGTTTCTGGAGGTTCCAAGGACCTGAGCTGTCTTGGGTGTAGTGGATGAAGCAGATCCCCGGGAGTGAAGGGTGATCTTCCTGCAAGGGACTGCTGTAACTTGGGCAATAGGGATGCTGCGTATGATGGCGACTGGAGACAGCCATCTTTGTTTATTGACAATCGCGCATTTTCGTTTTCCCGAAGTTACACGAACTTTACTGAACCTCATTTTGAGACCTCTTTGATTTTATTTAGACTTTTTAGCTCACCTGAGCTGAAAGCTCAGATGAGCTATTGCGATGGTTCACCGTCCGTCGTCTGTCGTGCGTCGTGCGTCGTGCGTCGTCCGTCGTGCGTTAACATTTTACATTTTAATCAACTCCTCTAAAACTACCAACCCAAATTTGATGAAACTTGGTGATGATGATGTCTGGGTGAAGGCCTTTCAGATTTGCACATATGAAGGAGTTATGTCCCCTTGGGGCCCCATAAGGGGGGAAATAGTGAAAAACTTTAAAAATCTTCTCCTCTGAATGTACAAGTGATATACCTTAGTTATTTCACTTATAACATTCTTAGGTCATCTAGTTTTAGATTTGCACAAATGAAAGCAATGGGGCTCAAAATGGGGAAATGGCAAGGAACTTAGTGGGAAAATTGCTAAAAATTATTTATTTGTCACTATATCTTGAAAACTATTAACTTTTTGTATAGGCATTTATATTAGAATATTGTAGGTATTGCGACAACAATCATTTTGATATATGGTTCAAGGTCATATGTTCAAAGGTCAAGGTCACAGCTGCAAAAATAGACTTAAATCGCTAATTATCTTGAAAACTATTAACTTTTTGTATAGGCATGTATATTAGAATATTGTAGATATTTGGACAACGATCATTTTGATATATGGTTCAAGGTCATATGTTGAAAGGTCAAGGTCACAGCTGCAAAAGAAAAGTTAAATTGCTAATTATCTTGAAAACTATTAACTTTTTGTATAGGCGTGTATATTAGAATATTGTAGGTATTGACATGACGATCATTTTGATATATGGTTCAAGGTCATATGTTGAAAGATCAAGGTCACAGCTGCAAAAGAAAAGTTAAATTGCTAATTATCTTGAAAACTATTAACTTTTTGTATAGGCATGTATATTAGAATATTGTAGGTATTGACATGACGATCATTTTGTTATATATTTCAAGGTCATATGTTTAAAGGTCAAGGTCACAGCTGCAAAAGAAGACTCAAATTGCTAATTATCTTGAAAACTATTAACTTTTTGTATAGGCATGTATATTAAAATATTGTAGGTATTGCGACAACAATCATTTTGATATATGGTTCAAGGTCATATGTTCAAAGGTCAAGGTCACAGCTGCAAAAATAGACTTAAATCGCTAATTATCTTGAAAACTATTAACTTTTTGTATAGGCATGTATATTAGAATATTGTAGATATTTGGACAACGATCATTTTGATATATGGTTCAAGGTCATATGTTGAAAGGTCAAGGTCACAGCTGCAAAAGAAAAGTTAAATTGCTAATTATCTTGAAAACTATTAACTTTTTGTATAGGCGTGTATATTAGAATATTGTAGGTATTGACATGACGATCATTTTGATATATGGTTCAAGGTCATATGTTGAAAGATCAAGGTCACAGCTGCAAAAGAAAAGTTAAATTGCTAATTATCTTGAAAACTATTAACTTTTTGTATAGGCATGTATATTAGAATATTGTAGGTATTGACATGACGATCATTTTGTTATATATTTCAAGGTCATATGTTTAAAGGTCAAGGTCACAGCTGCAAAAGAAGACTCAAATTGCTAATTATCTTGAAAACTATTAACTTTTTGTATAGGCATGTATATTAAAATATTGTAGGTATTGCGACAACAATCATTTTGATATATAGTTCAAGTTCATTTGTTGAAAGGTCAAGGTCACAGCTGCAAAAGAAGACTTAAATTGCTAATTATCTTGAAAACTATAAACTTTTTGTATAGGCATGTATATTAGAATATTGTAGGTATTGCGACAACAATCATTTTGATATATAGTTCAAGTTCATTTGTTGAAAGGTCAAGGTCACAGCTGCAAAAGAAAAGTTAAATTGCTAATTATCTTGAAAACTATTAACTTTTTGTATAGGCGTGTATATTAGAATATTGTAGGTATTGACATGACGATCATTTTGATATATGGTTCAAGGTCATATGTTGAAAGATCAAGGTCACAGCTGCAAAAGAAAAGTTAAATTGCTAATTATCTTGAAAACTATAAACTTTTTGTATAGGCATGTATATTAGAATATTGTAGGTATTGCGACAACAATCATTTTGATATATGGTTCAAGGTCATATGTTGAAAGGTCAAGGTCACAGTTGCAAAAGAAAAGTTAAATTGCTAATTATCTTGAAAACTATAAACTTTTTGTATAGGCAGGTATATTAGAATATTGTAGGTATTGACATGACGATGATTTTAATATATAGTTCAAGGTCATATGTCAAAAGATCAAAGTCACAACTGCAAAAGAAGACTTAAATTGCTAATTATCTTGTAAACTATTAACTTTTTGTATAGGCATGCATATTGGAATATTGTAGATATTGACGTGGCAATCATTTGATATATGATTCAAGGTCATATGTTGAAAGGTCAAGGTGACAGCTGCAAAGAAGACTACAGTCACTTTATGCATATTAGCTGCTTATTAATGAAATGTGACTGAATATTTCTGATTATTTTTTTGGGAGTTCTTGAGTTTCTTTAAATTTTCTGTACTTGATATATTGTCTGTTGCACTTTGTAAACAATTTTGGAGATATTCTCAGGTGAGCGTTAAGGCCCATGGGCCTCTTGTTAAAATTATTTATTTATAACTAAACAGTTTGCCAAGACCGTACTATGCGCATTGTATTATTATTTAACATCCCGCGTGGAACCTCTTTGAAATAGTCCGACGACCATGACCTTCAGTAAACAGGTGTTTATGGCTTCCGTCTGTCAGGGATGTGATTACTTAATAAACAACTTATCAACAAAAGTAATGATGATTCGGACGATGAAACAAACGGAACAGATTGAGACCATGGATTTTAACTGATTAATGAACAAAAGCCTAATTGTTATATCTGTATTATTTATTGAAAATGACTGACGATGATAGCAAAAAAAAAAAAACTCGAGTAAAAAATTTGACCGATAAACATATTTATTTATGTGTCCGATTAATTCTATTTTAAACTAAAAATGTCCGACAAGCTATACTTCACATCGGACAAAAATATTTTTTGTCGGACATGTCCGGCAAATATGACCGTTTCTGGACCCCTGGTTGTAAGTGTTGTTGAAGTCAGAGTTGATACAGAGTTACCAATGATTAGATTTTCTATAATTAATTATAAATGTATCACTAGAATTATATTGTAAGGCAAATTTAAAAACTATACCAAGTTAATATTTGTTACCACATTAGTTTTAGAATGATGTGTTAGTTTGCTATTTTGAGCTGTGGGACATACATGTCGAGAGTCTATTTAGTATGTGCATTCACTGCATTGTCATTGTTAACAGTGCCAATGTCTGAAATTTGGCCTAGGGAAAAGATCAGTGGGTTAAAAATTAAAAAACAAAATTTTAAAAAATAATGTTAATGCTGTTGTCTTGTAGGAAAGACATCTCATTAAGAACTGGTTTGTTAACAGGATTTCTCTATCTCTAATGGCATTTTTAGCTCACCTGACTGAAAGGTCATGTGAGCTTATGGCATGGCCCGGTGTGTGTATGTGCGTGTGTGCGTGCGTGCATCGTTAACACCTATTTTTGACTTCTCCAAAACTGCTGGACAGATTTCAATGATACTTGGTCAGAAG
The DNA here is from genome assembly GCA_029721355.1 of Tegillarca granosa. Classification (NCBI taxonomy): domain Eukaryota; kingdom Metazoa; phylum Mollusca; class Bivalvia; order Arcoida; family Arcidae; genus Tegillarca; species Tegillarca granosa. The sequence goes on along the minus strand of JARBDR010000687.1, from coordinate 4,707 downwards.
CATATATGGGCTGGTGCAATTCAGATTTGTTCATGGCGTTGCCATGGCTACCAAAACTAGGTCAAGGTGACCTAGGGGTCCAAAAATCTTAAAAAAACCGATGATGGGAGAAAAAATCTGATGTGATATTTGGCTTCTCTAGGGTCATAACTCTATAGTTTGTTCATTTTGTGAAATTGGTCAAAAAATGGGTTATGTGTTTTTGCGTTCAATTTTAAAAATTTCATAAAATGGCTTCAAATTGTTATAACTTGACTATTTGAACAGATAATGACATAGGGTTTTCAGTTTTGACTTTTTCTTGAAATGACCTTTAAATTAGGGTCAAGGTCACAAATCAAGGTCATGACCTAATTTGTGATTTATGCAGTTTTAGGCAATTTTCTTGCAAATATTAAGAGATACATGAAATCAAATCATTGTTAAAATGTTCAGCATGACAAAATTTAAAAAGGTACCAAGTTTCGTAACTATATGATAATCCATGTAGGAGTTGTTGCCCCTGAAATGTTATTTTTGGCTTATAAATACCAAAATTATGCATTATCTTGAAAACTATAATCTTTTTTTTGTATAGGCATGTATATTAGAATATTGTAGGTATTGTGACAATAATCATTTGATATATGGTTCAAGGTCATATGATCAAAGGTCAAGGTCACAGATGCAGAAGAAGACATAAATTGCTGTTTATTTTGAAAACTATTAACTTTTTGTACAGGCATGTATATTAGAATATTGTAGGAATTGATATGGCAATTATTGTGCTATATGGTTCAAGGTCATATGTTCAAAGGTCAAGGTCACAGCTGCAAAATAAAACTGAAATTGCTAATTATCTTGAAAACTGTTAACTTTTTGTATAGGCATATATATTACAATATTGTAGGTATTGCAGCAATGATCATTTTGATATATGGTTTAAGGTAGTGTGTTCAAAGGTCAAGGTCACAGCTGCAAAAGAAGACATAAATTGCTAATTATCTTGAAAACTATTAACTGTTTGTATAGGCATGTATATTAAAATATTGTAGGAATTGATATGGTGATCATTTTGATATATGGTTCAAGGTCATATATTGAAAGGTCAAGGTCACAGCTGCAAAATAAGACTTATTGCTAATTATCTTGAAAACTGTTATTTTTTATAGGCATGTATATTAGAATATTTTAGGTATTGCAGCAATGATCATTCTGATATATGGTTCAAGGTCATGTATGTTCAAAGGTCAAGGACATAGCTGTATAAGTATACTAAAATTTGTTAATTATTTGGAAATTATTCATTGCATTACAGTAACTTTATGCATATTATATATGCTACTTATAAATGAAATGTGACTGGATATATTTCTGATTAACTTTGTGGGAGTTCTTAACTTGAGAAAACTTGTAAAGTTTCTGTACCTAATATATTGTCTTTTGCGCTTTACAGACAATTTTGGACGTGTCCTCAGGTAAACGTTAAGGCCCATGGGCCTCTTGTTTTTTCTTTCCATAGTAAAAATGCAAAACATGTAGTTTATTTTTTACACAATCAGTAAGTATGGTTAGTGACAAACTGTTTAAAAAATTCTAAAAAAAAAAAATTAGTCATTTATTACTGATAACATTTAAAAAGGGTTGACATCTCTGTATATGCATAAATTACATTGTATTTTATGATTTTATACAGTGAAAGAGCAAAAACTAATTCTTGTGACTGATAATAGTGTTGACATTATTTAGTAATCTACAAATTGATGCATTATTTAAAATGCTCAAAACCTCTCAGTTATGTGTTTTAACTTTAACTTTTTTGTCAACCTTGTAAAATGAGGAATTGCTTACAAGCACAGAGGCAGAAAATATGAGGAGAGGAAGCAGCATACAGAGACACTTTTGAATGTTAAATTGAAAGTGTGCTTAGGATTGTGTTATATTTACAAATGAATTAATGAATGATAACAAATATTTTGTATATTTTAGTATTACAACAAATTACGTGACAGTATAATATCCAGTCAGCCTGCAGAAAAACAACAGACAATGGCTACCTGTTTTGAAAATTTAATGAATGGAATAGAAAGATCTTTACTGACCAAAAATAGGGACAAGTAAGTTAATACTTGATGAAAGTTTCCAATTAAACACTAACCTATTATTGCTCAGTGAGAAATTTTGTGATTTTTAATATTGTTAAACATTGCAGTGCTTGATACAGTCTGCATTTTGCTTATTTTGCATGAAGAGTAAAGGAAAAATCAAATACAGATCCTAGTCTATAATGAATAAATTCTCCCAGAAATTATTTTTACATTCACATTGCTTGTTAATACCATTTTTACTTTCTTGTCAGTTGTAAGCACTTATTCAAACACTTTATTTGTTCATATGATAACAAAAACATGTTTACTTATAAATCCTTCAAGATGTGACTAAACTATCCACACAAATAAACTTTCTATGTTTTAAGTAAAAAAAAAATAAAACAATTGAATAGCTTTTACATGTATATTAAATAATTTTAAAATATTGCATTTGTGTTTATAATTATATTTATGTTGTTTTTTTTGTTTTTTTTTTTTTTTTCCCTTCAGATTTACACAAAATTTATCAGTGTTCAGAAGAGACGTTAATGATTCATTAAAAGCTTCAGCTGGACAAAGTCCAACACCATCACCAGCCTCACTGGACATGATGAGTTATAGCTAGTAAAGGGCTAATATAGATATGTTAAATAATTCGCACAGTATACATAGGGATTACTTGGACTGCTCATCTTTCAGTATCACAGTGAAAAAAAAATTACCTAGCATATGAAAAATAGCCTTTTTTTTAGCATTAAATGATTTCAAAGTCAAGCTTATACAGACAACTTTATCTATATAGACCACTGGTGTAATTTGTTAAGATGCAGATGCCTATTTAAAAGTGGATCTATTTAATAATGTGGAAATGAAAAGTAAAAGTTACAAAAATGCAGTCTGTAGAGAGAGAGCCTTTGTAAACTGGTGAGATTCACTATTCATGTGATGAAATTTGATCAGTGATGTATCACATTCCGCTCTCTCAATTTTTTCAGCAATGCATAATGTACAAAGCTTTTTGTGATGTCAAATTTATCTTAAAACACACCCAAAAAAATCTTGAGCATGATGATATTTGTCATTAAAAATCCATTTTTTAAGCTTCTCATAAAAATAAATTATGTTCACTGAACATCTGAGATTATTCTATCTAGAAAATTAATTTAAAATCAAATTTTCTTTGGTTTCTTGCCATATTTGACAATTTCAGTTTATTTAATTAATTTTATGTGAGAAATATATATTTTTTAAAAACTCAAAGAATGTGCTTGCTGGTAAAATGATACTGAAGGATCTGCCAGGTATTCCTATCATAAGATGTATATGTGTAATAATGTAAAATGATATGCTGAAAATTCGTGGATTGACAGTTCATCATTATATTCATCACTGCATATTGAGAAGTACTACACATCATGACCATTACACAAACATAAGATGAAGTGACTTTGAAGATTGTTTGTTTGAGCTATTGTGGATCATCTTCATTTCATTGAGCTGTTATTGATCCTGTTATGTTTATAGACCTGTGAGATCTTTTTTGAGAATCGGTGTTGGAAATTTATTCTGTGTTTGAAACTTTGTATAAATATTGCAGACCAAGTCACAAGATTAAATAAGTGCAAAAAAATCATGGTACAATTTTTAAAAACTTACAGGTTCAGAACATAAATAAGCAGATTTATCTCCTCTTTTGTGAAGCTTTGAATGTTAGGTTTGAAACTTTGACTTACTTCTATTTCACATTACATCTGTAATTACTGATCACTGTTTGACATTGTTGCTATTGACAACCAAAAAAAAAAAAAATTAAGAAAAAAGAAAAGATATTTTTAAGGTACAGGTCAAAATATGGTGCAAACTAAAAATCAAAACATCTTAAACTAGCTACTTTTTTTGTGATGTCAGTCTTTATTGTTTTGTGTGTTTATATACTGTTTGAAAATGGGGTACATCAACGGATAATGATGTACATTATTGTTTTGTTTATAGGTGGTGACATTTGAGGTGAGGTACTTCAGGGGAAATGAATGTTTGTATTTTGTTAATGAAAATGGCTTGTTTTCTCCAGTGCTGTGTACAGGAATTATATTTTGGATTTGTAAATATGTGTATATAAATATGTAGATGTGAGAATGTATTTGTATACATGGAATTATGTGGAAGTCTGACTTTAAATATGCTAACATTACAGGTGACTTTTTCAAGTTATCACTCTACGCAGTTTGTGATAGAGCTGTAAGAAATAATTGTTGCATGTTATACAATATTTAAACGAATGTTGGTACTTGACCTTCAAATGTAAATATCTTTTATTGCAGAACAACTTCAAATAATCATAGGTAGAAAAAGTTTATAGTGATAAATCCTGTCAATCAAGGTACGGGTAATTTGTAGATAAGAATGTCAGATTTAGAATTTTTGGTACATACATAAGTGTTCTGACTATAGTGGATTGTTCTGTACAACACATACATCTTTTATCATAGATAGAGAAGAAATGATTTAAGTGTTTTCTGCCAATCTGCCAAACTTATGTTACACATATTGATATAAAAAAATCCAACGATCAACGGATGTACTTAAACACTTATAAATAGAATATGGCTTTTTTTATTGGTAAGTTTAAGTGAGAGGA
>JARBDR010000686.1:1399275-1532574 GCA_029721355.1 Tegillarca granosa | reverse complement strand
GCTATTGTACAAGCATAAACAAGCAGCATCACAATTCTACATGTAAGTTGTTGGTTCCAGTATGATGTCCTGAAGGCACCAGTCAAAAGCAGGAAAAGTTGATCAAGGTGATAAACCCTAGCTCTTCAAGGTAAGGGCATGCAACACTTTGTTCCCACTTGGCAACTGGGGGTAACAAAAAAATTCTCCTGAATGAATAAGGATATGCAACACTTTGCTTCCACTTGGCAACTGGGTGGTAACAGTGACATCATTCCTGAATGCATAAGGACAAGCAAAACTTTGTTCCTACTTCAAATCTCTATGGCTACGTCTTACATCCTGAATGCATAAGGATATGCCAAACTTTGTATCCACTTTGCATCTATATGGCAACAGTTATAACACTCCTGAATACATAAGGACATGCATCACTTTGTTTCCACTTGGCAACTGGGTGGTAACAGTAAAACACTCCAAACTGGGTGGTAACAGAAAAACACTCCCGAATGCATAATGAAATGCATCACTTTTTTTCCACTTGGCGACTGGTTGGTAACAGTGACATCACTCCTGAATGCATAAGGATATGCCAAACTTTGTTCCAAATCTCTATGGCAACAGTCTTACACTCCTGAATGCATAAGGATATGCCAAACTTTGTCGCCATTTTGCATCTTTATGGCAACAGTCATAACACTCCTGAATGCATAAGGACATGCAAAACTTGGTCACCACATTCCAACTTTAGTGAAGCAGTCTGCCACTCCATAATCCATAACTACATGCAAAACTTTATTCAAACTTCAAATCTCTATGGCAAGTCTTACACTCCCGAATGCATAAGGACATGCAAAACTTTGTCACCACTTGGCAACTGGGTGGTAACAGTAAAACACACCTGAATGCATAAGGACATGCAAAACTTTGTCACTACTTGGCATTTGAATGGTACTTGATACAAACCTGGATGGACAGCACATGCAAAAAACATTGTTTCTACTTGCCAAATGGATGGAATCTGCATTTAACTTCTGAATGCAATAGGATATTGCTCAACATTTTTCCATTACTGGTAACTTGATGAAAGCCGTCTAACTCTTTGCAATGCATATATTTTAATCTTTTTGCAGAAACTAAAAAAAATAATGGTTTAAATGAAGAAAATTTTCAAAAAATGAAGTCAAGGACTAAAACAAACAAAAGAAAAAAAAAACCAACAAAATATAAAATCAGCTTAATTCAACTTAAACTAAATCAATAAGAATAATTCTATACTGAAGTACTAACCTCGATTCATTACTGACAAGTTGATGGTTACAGTCTAACACTTCTGATTCCATATGGCAAAGGTTTTTTACCTAAGAAAACTAGAAAAGACTAAAAGAAAAAAGCATAACAATTCAATCAACAAAATGATCAAGATGCTATCAAGTAGCAACCTTGGTTCTTAACTGACAAATTGATGGTAACAGTTCAACAAATCCTGAATGCAAAAGGACATGTAAAACTTTGTTTCCATACAGTGACTTGATGGAAACAGTCTTACTTTCCTGAATGCATAAGGAGAGGCACAACTTTGTTCCCATGCGACAACGTATGGCGACAGTCTAACATTCCTGAATGCATAAAGACATGCAAAACTTTGTTACCACACGGCAACTGGATGGTAACAGTTCAACATTCTTGAATGCATAAGGATGTGCTAAACTTTATTCCCAATTGGAAGCTAGATGGTAAACTTTTAAAATTCTGAATGCAAAAATCAATGCCAACTACATCACATTGGCAACATGGCAGTTACAGTCCTTGTTTGACACATGTTGACAAGAATTAAACATCCCTGAATGCAATGATAATGTCACTGTTTCTTCATTTAATGCCGCTGCAATCCTCTAGGACACGTCCATTTGTATCAAACTGGATCACTTCCTGGTTAGTCAATTCCGAGTGATGACGGGTAATCCACAAACTTTTCCTACTATTGTTCTTTCCTGGCAACTCGCTGGTACTAACATACATCTACAGCCATGTACAGGTATATACAGGTATCTCTAGCCGTGTACAAGTACGTACAAGTATATATGATCCACATGTTTGTAAAGGTATCTACAGCTATGTACAAGTATATCGGTATCTACAGCTTACATCTATATGCATGTACCTGGTTCTGCCACGGTTGATTCCCTCCTGACAACGCTGGAAATTACATGTATACAGCAATGTACAGGTATCTGCTGGTAACTTAGCTTAGCACATGTATGATACGATATGATACGATGCATATTACAAAACTACAGCTATTGTACAAGCATAAACAAGCAGCATCACAATTCTACATGTAAGTTGTTGGTTCCAGTATGATGTCCTGAAGGCACCAGTCAAAAGCAGGAAAAGTTGATCAAGGTGATAAACCCTAGCTCTTCAAGGTAAGGGCATGCAACACTTTGTTCCCACTTGGCAACTGGGGGTAACAAAAAAAATTCTCCTGAATGAATAAGGATATGCAACACTTTGCTTCCACTTGGCAACTGGGTGGTAACAGTGACAACACTCCTGAATGCATAAGGACAAGCAAAACTTTGTTCCAACTTCAAATCTCTATGGCTACGTCTTGCACTCCTGAATGCATAAGGATATGCCAAACTTTGTATCCACTTTGCATCTATATGGCAACAGTCATAACACTCCTGAATACATAAGGACATGCATCACTTTGTTTCCACTTGGCAACTGGGTGGTAACAGTAAAACACTCCAAACTGGGTGGTAACAGTAAAACACTCCTGAATGCATAAGGAAATGCATCACTTTTTTTCCACTTGGCGACTGGGTGGTAATAGTACAACACTCCTGAATGCATAAGGACATGCAAAACTTTGTTCCAAATCTCTATGGCAACAGTCTTACACTCCTGAATGCATAAGGATATGCCAAACTTTGTTTCCACTTGGCAACTGGGTGGTAACAGTAAAACACTCCTGAATACATAAGGACATGCAACAATTTGTTTCCACTTGGCAACTAGGTGGTAACAGTAAAACACTCCTGAATGCATAAGGATATGCAACACTTTGTTTCCACTTGGCAACTAGGTGGCAACAGTTAAACATTCCTGAATGAATAAGGATATGCAACACTTTGCTTCCACTTGGCAACTGGGTGGTAACAGTGACATCACTCCTGAATGCATAAGGACAAGCAAAACTTTGTTCCTACTTCAAATCTCTATGGCTACGTCTTACACCCTGAATACATAAGGATATGCCAAACTTTGTATCCACTTTGCATCTATATGCAACAGTTATAACACTCCTGAATACATAAGACATGCATCACTTTTGTTCCACTTGGCAACTGGATGGTAACAGTAAAACACTCCTGAATGCATAAGGACATGCAACACTTTGTTTTCACTTGGCAACTAGGTGGTAACAGTAAAACACTCATGAATGCATAAGGATATGCAACACTTTGTTTCCACTTGGCAACTGGGTGGTAACAGTAAAAAACTCCAAACTGGGTGGTAACAGTAAAACACTCCTAAATGCATAAGGAAATGCATCACTTTTTTTCCACTTGGCGACTGGGTGGTAATAGTACAACACTCCTGAATGCATAAGGACATGCAAAACTTTGTTCCAAATCTCTATGGCAACAGTCATAACACCCCTGAATGCATAAGGACATGCAAAACTTGGTCACCACATTCCAACTTTAGTGAAGCAGTCTGCCACTCCATAATCCATACTACAGTGCAAAACTTTATTCAAACTTCAAATCTCTATGGCAACAGTCTTACACTCCCGAATGCATAAGGACATGCAAAACTTTGTCACCACTTGGCAACTCGGTGGTAACAGTAAAACACACCTGAATGCATAAGGACATGCAAACTTTGTCCTACCTGGCATTTGAATGGTACTTGATACAAACCTGGATGGACAGCACATGCAAAAAACATTGTTTCTACTTGCCAAATGGATGGAATCTGCATTTAACTTCTGAATGCAATAGGATAGTGCTCAACATTTTTCCATTACTGGTAACTTGATGAAAGCCGTCTCACTCTTTGCAATGCATATATCTTTAAATCTTTTTGCAGAAACTAAAAAAAATAATGGGTTTAAATGACGATAATTTTCAAAAATGAAGTCAAGGACTAAAACAAACAAAAGAGAAAAAACCCAACAAATATAAAATCAGCTTATTTCAACTTAAACTAAATCAATAAGATAATTCTATACTGAAGTACTAACCTCGATTCATTACTGACAAGTTGATGGTTTACAGTCTAACACTTCTGATTCCATATGGCAAAGGTTTTTTACCTAAGAAAACTAGAAAAGACTAAAAGAAAAAAAGCATAACAATTCAATCAACAAAATGATCAAGATGCTATCAAGTAGCAACCTTGGTTCTTAACTGACAAGTTGATGGTAACAGTTCAACAAATCCTGAATGCAAAAGGAACATGTAAAACTTTGTTTCCATTACAGTGACTTGATGGAAACAGTCTTACTTTCCTGAATGCATAAGGAGAGGCACAACTTTGTTCCCATGCAACAACGTATGGCAACAGTCTAACATTCCTGAATGCATAAAAACATGCAAAACTTGTTACCACACGGCAACTGGATGGTAACAGTTTCAACCATTCTTGAATGCATAAGGATGTGCTAAACTTTATTCCCAATTGGAAGCTAGATGGTAAACTTTTAAAATTCTGAATGCAAAAATCAATGCCAACATCACATTGGCAACATGGCAGTTACAGTCCTTGTTTGACACATGGTTGACAAGAATTAAACATCCCTGAATGCAATGATAATGTCACTGTTTCTTCATTTAATGCCGCTGCAATCCTCTAGGACACGTCCATTTGTATCAAACTGGATCACTTCCTGGTTAGTCAATTCCGAGTGATGACGGGTAATCCACAAACTTTTCCTACTATTGTTCTTTCCTGGCAACTCGCTGGTACTAACATACATCTACAGCCATGTACAGGTATATACAGGTATCTCTAGCCGTGTACAAGTACGTACAAGTATATATGATCCACATGTTTGTAAAGGTATCTACAGCTATGTACAAGTATATAACGGTATCTACAGCTTACATCTATATGCATGTACCTGGTTCTGCCACGGTTGATTCCCTCCTGACAACGCTGGAAATTACATGTATACAGCAATGTACAGGTATCTGCTGGTAACTTAGCTTAGCACATGTATGATACAATATGATACGATGCATATTACAAAACTACAGCTATTGTACAAGCATAAACAAGCAGCATCACAATTCTACATGTAAGTTGTTGGTTCCAGTATGATGTCCTGAAGGCACCAGTCAAAAGCAGGAAAAGTTGATCAAGGTGATAAACCCTAGCTCTTCAAGGTAAGGGCATGCAACACTTTGTTCCCACTTGGCAACTGGGGGTAACAAAAAAAATTCTCCTGAATGAATAAGGATATGCAACACTTTGCTTCCACTTGGCAACGGGGTGGTAACAGTGACATCACTCCTGAATGCATAAGGACAAGCAAAACTTTGTTCCAACTTCAAATCTCTATGGCTACGTCTTGCACTCCTGAATGCATAAGGATATGCCAAACTTTGTATCCACTTTGCATCTATATGGCAACAGTCATAACACTCCTGAATACATAAGGACATGCATCACTTTGTTTCCACTTGGCAACTGGGTGGTAACAGTAAAACACTCCAAACTGGGTGGTAACAGTAAAACACTCCTGAATGCATAAGAATATGCATCACTTTTTTTCCAATTGGCGACTGGGTGGTAATAGTACAACACTCCTGAATGCATAAGGACATGCAAAACTTTGTTCCAAATCTCTATGGCAACAGTCTTACACTCCTGAATGCATAAGGATATGCCAAACTTTGTTTCCACTTGGCAACTGGGTGGTAACAGTAAAACACTCCTGAATACATAAGGACATGCAACAATTTGTTTCCACTTGGCAACTACGTGGTAACAGTAAAACACTCCTGAATGCATAAGGATATGCAACACTTTGTTTCCACTTGGCAACTAGGTGGCAACAGTTAAACATTCCTGAATGAATAAGGATATGCAACACTTTGCTTCCACTTGGCAACTGGGTGGTAACAGTGACATCACTCCTGAATGCATAAGGACAAGCAAAACTTTGTTCCTACTTCAAATCTCTATGGCTACGTCTTACACTCCTGAATGCATAAGGATATGCCAAACTTTGTATCCACTTTGCATCTATATGGCAACAGTTATAACACTCCTGAATACATAAGGGCATGCATCACTTTGTTTCCACTTGGCAACTGGGTGGTAACAGTAAAACACTCCAAACTGGGTGGTAACAGTAAAACACTCCCGAATGCATAATGAAATGCATCACTTTTTTTCCACTTGGCAACTGGGTGGTAACAGTAAAACACTCCTGAATGCATAAGGACATGCAACACTTTGTTTTCACTTGGCAACTAGGTGGTAACAGTAAATGGATGGAATCTGCATTTAACTTCTGAATGCAATAGGATATTGCTCAACATTTTTCCATTACTGGTAACTTGATGAAAGCCGTCTAACTCTTTGCAATGCATATATCTTTTAATCTTTTTGCAGAAACTAAAAAAAATAATGGTTTAAATGAAGAAAATTTTCAAAAAATGAAGTCAAGGACTAAAACAAACAAAAGAAAAAAAAAACCAACAAAATATAAAATCAGCTTAATTCAACTTAAACTAAATCAATAAGAATAATTCTATACTGAAGTACTAACCTCGATTCATTACTGACAAGTTGATGGTTACAGTCTAACACTTCTGATTCCATATGGCAAAGGTTTTTTACCTAAGAAAACTAGAAAAGACTAAAAGAAAAAAGCATAACAATTCAATCAACAAAATGATCAAGATGCTATCAAGTAGCAACCTTGGTTCTTAACTGACAAATTGATGGTAACAGTTCAACAAATCCTGAATGCAAAAGGACATGTAAAACTTTGTTTCCATACAGTGACTTGATGGAAACAGTCTTACTTTCCTGAATGCATAAGGAGAGGCACAACTTTGTTCCCATGCGACAACGTATGGCGACAGTCTAACATTCCTGAATGCATAAAGACATGCAAAACTTTGTTACCACACGGCAACTGGATGGTAACAAGTTCAACATTCTTGAATGCATAAGGATGTGCTAAACTTTATTACCAATTGGAAGCTAGATGGTAAACTTTTAAAATTCTGAATGCAAAAATCAATGCCAACTACATCACATTGGCAACATGGCAGTTACAGTCCTTGTTTGACACATGTTGACAAGAATTAAACATCCCTGAATGCAATGATAATGTCACTGTTTCTTCATTTAATGCCGCTGCAATCCTCTAGGACACGTCCATTTGTATCAAACTGGATCACTTCCTGGTTAGTCAATTCCGAGTGATGACGGGTAATCCACAAACTTTTCCTAATATTCTTCTTTCCTGGCAACTCGCTGGTACTAACATACATCTACAGCCATGTACAGGTATATACAGGTATCTCTAGCCGTGTACAAGTACATACAAGTACGTACAAGTATATATGATCCACATGTTTGTAAAGGTATCTACAGCTATGTACAAGTATATAACGGTATCTACAGCTTACATCTATATGCATGTACCTGGTTCTGCCACGGTTGATTCCCTCCTGACAACGCTGGAAATTACATGTATACAGCAATGTACAGGTATCTGCTGGTAACTTAGCTTAGCACATGTATGATACGATATGATACGATGCATATTACAAAACTACAGCTATTGTACAAGCATAAACAAGCAGCATCACAATTCTACATGTAAGTTGTTGGTTCCAGTATGATGTCCTGAAGGCACCAGTCAAAAGCAGGAAAAGTTGATCAAGGTGATAAACCCTAGCTCTTCAAGGTAAGGGCATGCAACACTTTGTTCCCACTTGGCAACTGGGGGTAACAAAAAAAATTCTCCTGAATGAATAAGGATATGCAACACTTTGCTTCCACTTGGCAACTGGGTGGTAACAGTGACATCACTCCTGAATGCATAAGGACAAGCAAAACTTTGTTCCAACTTCAAATCTCTATGGCTACGTCTTGCACTCCTGAATGCATAAGGATATGCCAAACTTTGTATCCACTTTGCATCTATATGGCAACAGTTATAACACTCCTGAATACATAAGGACATGCATCACTTTGTTTCCACTTGGCAACTGGGTGGTAACAGTAAAACACTCCAAACTGGGTGGTAACAGTAAAACACTCCTGAATGCATAAGGAAATGCATCACTTTTTTTCCACTTGGCGACTGGGTGGTAATAGTACAACACTCCAGAATGCATAAGGACATGCAAAACTTTGTTCCAAATCTCTATGGCAACAGTCTTACACTCCTGAATGCATAAGGATATGCCAAACTTTGTTTCCACTTGGCAACTGGGTGGTAACAGTAAAACACTCCTGAATACATAAGGACATGCAACAATTTGTTTCCACTTGGCAACTAGGTGGTAACAGTAAAACACTCCTGAATGCATAAGGATATGCAACACTTTGTTTCCACTTGGCAACTAGGTGGCAACAGTTAAACATTCCTGAATGAATAAGGATATGCAACACTTTGCTTCCACTTGGCAACTGGGTGGTAACAGTGACATCACTCCTGAATGCATAAGGACAAGCAAAACTTTGTTCCTACTTCAAATCTCTATGGCTACGTCTTACACTCCTGAATGCATAAGGATATGCCAAACTTTGTATCCACTTTGCATCTATATGGCAACAGTCATAACACTCCTGAATACATAAGGACATGCATCACTTTGTTTCCACTTGGCAACTGGGTGGTAACAGTAAAACACTCCAAACTGGGTGGTAACAGTAAAACACTCCTGAATGCATAAGGAAATGCATCACTTTTTTTCCACTTGGCGACTGGGTGGTAATAGTACAACACTCCTGAATGCATAAGGACATGCAAAACTTTGTTCCAAATCTCTATGGCAACAGTCTTACACTCCTGAATGCATAAGGATATTCCAAACTTTGTTTCCACTTGGCAACTGGGTGGTAACAGTAAAACACTCCTGAATACATAAGGACATGCAACAATTTGTTTCCACTTGGCAACTAGGTGGTAACAGTAAAACACTCCTGAATGCATAAGGATATGCAACACTTTGTTTCCACTTGGCAACTAGGTGGCAACAGTTAAACATTCCTGAATGAATAAGGATATGCAACACTTTGTTTCCACTTGGCAACTAGGTGGCAACAGTTAAACACTCCTGAATGCATAAGGACATGCAAAACTTGGTCACCACATTCCAACTTTAGTGAAGCAGTCTGCCACTCCATAATCCATAACTACATGCAAAACTTTATTCAAACTTCAAATCTCTATGGCAATAGTCTTACACTCCCGAATGCATAAGGACATGCAAAACTTTGTCACCACTTGGCAACTCGGTGGTAACAGTAAAACACACCTGAATGCATAAGGACATGCAAAACTTTGTCACTACTTGGCATTTGAATGGTACTTGATACAAACCTGGATGGACAGCACATGCAAAAAACATTGTTTCTACTTGCCAAATGGATGGAATCTGCATTTAACTTCTGAATGCAATAGGATATTGCTCAACATTTTTCCATTACTGGTAACTTGATGAAAGCCGTCTCACTCTTTGCAATGCATATATCTTTTAATCTTTTTGCAGAAACTAAAAAAAATAATGGTTTAAATGAAGATAATTTTCAAAAAATGAAGTCAAGGACTAAAACAAACAAAAGAAAAAAAAACCCAACAAAATATAAAATCAGCTTATTTCAACTTAAACTAAATCAATAAGAATAATTCTATACTGAAGTACTAACCTCGATTCATTACTGACAAGTTGATGGTTACAGTCTAACACTTCTGATTCCATATGGCAAAGGTTTTTTACCTAAGAAAACTAGAAAAGACTAAAAGAAAAAAGCGGCATAACAATTCAATCAACAAAATGATCAAGATGCTATCAAGTAGCAACCTTGGTTCTTAACTGACAAGTTGATGGTAACAGTTCAACAAATCCTGAATGCAAAAGGACATGTAAAACTTTGTTTCCATACAGTGACTTGATGGAAACAGTCTTACTTTCCTGAATGCATAAGGAGAGGCACAACTTTGTTCCCATGCAACAACGTATGGCGACAGTCTAACATTCCTGAATGCATAAAGACATGCAAAACTTTGTTACCACACGGCAACTGGATGGTAACAGTTCAACATTCTTGAATGCATAAGGATGTGCTAAACTTTATTCCCAATTGGAAGCTAGATGGTAAACTTTTAAAATTCTGAATGCAAAAATCAATGCCAACTACATCACATTGGCAACATGGCAGTTACAGTCCTTGTTTGACACATGTTGACAAGAATTAAACATCCCTGAATGCAATGATAATGTCACTGTTTCTTCATTTAATGCCGCTGCAATCCTCTAGGACACGTCCATTTGTATCAAACTGGATCACTTCCTGGTTAGTCAATTCCGAGTGATGACGGGTAATCCACAAACTTTTCCTACTATTGTTCTTTCCTGGCAACTCGCTGGTACTAACATACATCTACAGCCATGTACAGGTATATACAGGTATCTCTAGCCGTGTACAAGTACGTACAAGTATATATGATCCACATGTTTGTAAAGGTATCTACAGCTATGTACAAGTATATAACGGTATCTACAGCTTACATCTATATGCATGTACCTGGTTCTGCCACGGTTGATTCCCTCCTGACAACGCTGGAAATTACATGTATACAGCAATGTACAGGTATCTGCTGGTAACTTAGCTTAGCACATGTATGATACGATATGATACGATGCATATTACAAAACTACAGCTATTGTACAAGCATAAACAAGCAGCATCACAATTCTACATGTAAGTTGTTGGTTCCAGTATGATGTCCTGAAGGCACCAGTCAAAAGCAGGAAAAGTTGATCAAGGTGATAAACCCTAGCTCTTCAAGGTAAGGGCATGCAACACTTTGTTCCCACTTGGCAACTGGGGGTAACAAAAAAAATTCTCCTGAATGAATAAGGATATGCAACACTTTGCTTCCACTTGGCAACTGGGTGGTAACAGTGACATCACTCCTGAATGCATAAGGACAAGCAAAACTTTGTTCCAACTTCAAATCTCTATGGCTACGTCTTGCACTCCTGAATGCATAAGGATATGCCAAACTTTGTATCCACTTTGCATCTATATGGCAACAGTCATAACACTCCTGAATACATAAGGACATGCATCACTTTGTTTCCACTTGGCAACTGGGTGGTAACAGTAAAACACTCCAAACTGGGTGGTAACAGTCAAACACTCCTGAATGCATAAGGAAATGCATCACTTTTTTTCCACTTGGCGACTGGGTGGTAATAGTACAACACTCCTGAATGCATAAGGACATGCAAAACTTTGTTCCAAATCTCTATGGCAACAGTCTTACACTCCTGAATGCATAAGGAAATGCATCACTTTTTTTCCACTTGGCAACTGGGTGGTAACAGTAAAACACTCCTGAATACATAAGGACATGCAACAATTTGTTTCCACTTGGCAACTAGGTGGTAACAGTAAAACACTCCTGAATGCATAAGGATATGCAACACTTTGTTTCCACTTGGCAACTAGGTGGCAACAGTTAAACATTCCTGAATGAATAAGGATATGCAACACTTTGCTTCCACTTGGCAACTGGGTGGTAACAGTGACATCACTCCTGAATGCATAAGGACAAGCAAAACTTTGTTCCTACTTCAAATCTCTATGGCTACGTCTTACACTCCTGAATGCATAAGGATATGCCAAACTTTGTATCCACTTTGCATCTATATAGCAACAGTTATAACACTCCTGAATACATAAGGACATGCATCACTTTGTTTCCACTTGGCAACTGGGTGGTAACAGTAAAACACTCCAAACTGGGTGGTAACAGAAAAACACTCCCGAATGCATAATGAAATGCATCACTTTTTTTCCACTTGGCGACTGGGTGGTAACAGTGACATCACTCCCGAATGCATAAGGACATGCAAAACTTTGTTCCAAATCTCTATGGCAACAGTCTTACACTCTTGAATGCATAAGGATATGCCAAACTTTGTCGCCATTTTGCATCTTTATGGCAACAGTCATAACACTCCTGAATGCATAAGGACATGCAAAACTTGGTCACCACATTCCAACTTTAGTGAAGCAGTCTGCCACTCCATAATCCATAACTACATGCAAAACTTTATTCAAACTTCAAATCTCTATGGCAATAGTCTTACACTCCCGAATGCATAAGGACATGCAAAACTTTGTCACCACTTGGCAACTCGGTGGTAACAGTAAAACACACCTGAATGCATAAGGACATGCAAAACTTTGTCACTACTTGGCATTTGAATGGTACTTGATACAAACCTGGATGGACAGCACATGCAAAAAACATTGTTTCTACTTGCCAAATGGATGGAATCTGCATTTAACTTCTGAATGCAATAGGATATTGCTCAACATTTTTCCATTACTGGTAACTTGATGAAAGCCGTCTCACTCTTTGCAATGCATATATCTTTTAATCTTTTTGCAGAAACTAAAAAAAATAATGGTTTAAATGAAGAAAATTTTCAAAAAATGAAGTCAAGGACTAAAACAAACAAAAGAAAAAAAAAAACCAACAAAATATAAAATCAGCTTAATTCAACTTAAACTAAATCAATAAGAATAATTCTATACTGAAGTACTAACCTCGATTCATTACTGACAAGTTGATGGTTACAGTCTAACACTTCTGATTCCATATGGCAAAGGTTTTTTACCTAAGAAAACTAAAAAAGACTAAAAGAAAAAAGCATAACAATTCAATCAACAAAATGATCAAGATGCTATCAAGTAGCAACCTTGGTTCTTAACTGACAAATTGATGGTAACAGTTCAACAAATCCTGAATGCAAAAGGACATGTAAAACTTTGTTTCCATACAGTGACTTGATGGAAACAGTCTTACTTTCCTGAATGCATAAGGAGAGGCACAACTTTGTTCCCATGCGACAACGTATGGCGACAGTCTAACATTCCTGAATGCATAAAGACATGCAAAACTTTGTTACCACACGGCAACTGGATGGTAACAGTTCAACATTCTTGAATGCATAAGGATGTGCTAAACTTTATTCCCAATTGGAAGCTAGATGGTAAACTTTTAAAATTCTGAATGCAAAAATCAATGCCAACTACATCACATTGGCAACATGGCAGTTACAGTCCTTGTTTGACACATGTTGACAAGAATTAAACATCCCTGAATGCAATGATAATGTCACTGTTTCTTCATTTAATGCCGCTGCAATCCTCTAGGACACGTCCATTTGTATCAAACTGGATCACTTCCTGGTTAGTCAATTCCGAGTGATGACGGGTAATCCACAAACTTTTCCTACTATTGTTCTTTCCTGGCAACTCGCTGGTACTAACATACATCTACAGCCATGTACAGGTATATACAGGTATCTCTAGCCGTGTACAAGTACGTACAAGTATATATGATCCACATGTTTGTAAAGGTATCTACAGCTATGTACAAGTATATAACGGTATCTACAGCTTACATCTATATGCATGTACCTGGTTCTGCCACGGTTGATTCCCTCCTGACAACGCTGGAAATTACATGTATACAGCAATGTACAGGTATCTGCTGGTAACTTAGCTTAGCACATGTATGATACGATATGATACGATGCATATTACAAAACTACAGCTATTGTACAAGCATAAACAAGCAGCATCACAATTCTACATGTAAGTTGTTGGTTCCAGTATGATGTCCTGAAGGCACCAGTCAAAAGCAGGAAAAGTTGATCAAGGTGATAAACCCTAGCTCTTCAAGGTAAGGGCATGCAACACTTTGTTCCCACTTGGCAACTGGGGGTAACAAAAAAAAATCTCCTGAATGAATAAGGATATGCAACACTTTGCTTCCACTTGGCAACTGGGTGGTAACAGTGACATCACTCCTGAATGCATAAGGACAAGCAAAACTTTGTTCCAACTTCAAATCTCTATGGCTACGTCTTGCACTCCTGAATGCATAAGGATATGCCAAACTTTGTATCCACTTTGCATCTATATAGCAACAGTTATAACACTCCTGAATACATAAGGACATGCATCACTTTGTTTCCACTTGGCAACTGGGTGGTAACAGTAAAACACTCCAAACTGGGTGGTAACAGAAAAACACTCCCGAATGCATAATGAAATGCATCACTTTTTTTCCACTTGGCGACTGGGTGGTAATAGTACAACACTCCTGAATGCATAAGGACATGCAAAACTTTGTTCCAAATCTCTATGGCAACAGTCTTACACTCCTGAATGCATAAGGAAATGCATCACTTTTTTTCCACTTGGCAACTGGGTGGTAACAGTAAAACACTCCTGAATACATAAGGACATGCAACAATTTGTTTCCACTTGGCAACTAGGTGGTAACAGTAAAACACTCCTGAATGCATAAGGATATGTAACACTTTGTTTCCACTTGGCAACTAGGTGGCAACAGTTAAACATTCCTGAATGAATAAGGATATGCAACACTTTGCTTCCACTTGGCAACTGGGTGGTAACAGTGACATCACTCCTGAATGCATAAGGACAAGCAAAACTTTGTTCCTACTTCAAATCTCTATGGCTACGTCTTACACTCCTGAATGCATAAGGATATGCCAAACTTTGTATCCACTTTGCATCTATATAGCAACAGTTATAACACTCCTGAATACATAAGGACATGCATCACTTTGTTTCCACTTGGCAACTGGGTGGTAACAGTAAAACACTCCAAACTGGGTGGTAACAGAAAAACACTCCCGAATGCATAATGAAATGCATCACTTTTTTTCCACTTGGCGACTGGGTGGTAACAGTGACATCACTCCCGAATGCATAAGGACATGCAAAACTTTGTTCCAAATCTCTATGTCAACAGTCTTACACTCTTGAATGCATAAGGATATGCCAAACTTTGTCGCCATTTTGCATCTTTATGGCAACAGTCATAACACTCCTGAATGCATAAGGACATGCAAAACTTGGTCACCACATTCCAACTTTAGTGAAGCAGTCTGCCACTCCATAATCCATAACTACATGCAAAACTTTATTCAAACTTCAAATCTCTATGGCAATAGTGTTACACTCCCGAATGCATAAGGACATGCAAAACTTTGTCACCACTTGGCAACTCGGTGGTAACAGTAAAACACACCTGAATGCATAAGGACATGCAAAACTTTGTCACTACTTGGCATTTGAATGGTACTTGATACAAACCTGGATGGACAGCACATGCAAA
Organism: Tegillarca granosa; assembly: GCA_029721355.1. NCBI lineage: Eukaryota > Metazoa > Mollusca > Bivalvia > Arcoida > Arcidae > Tegillarca > Tegillarca granosa. The sequence continues at coordinate 1,517,156 of JARBDR010000686.1, read as the reverse complement.
AAACATTGTTTCTACTTGCCAAATGGATGGAATCTGCATTTAACTTCTGAATGCAATAGGATATTGCTCAACATTTTTCCATTACTGGTAACTTGATGAAAGCCGTCTCACTCTTTGCAATGCATATATCTTTTAATCTTTTTGCAGAAACTAAAAAAAATAATGGTTTAAATGAAGAAAATTTTCAAAAAATGAAGTCAAGGACTAAAACAAACAAAAGAAAAAAAAAACCAACAAAATATAAAATCAGCTTAATTCAACTTAAACTAAATCAATAAGAATAATTCTATACTGAAGTACTAACCTCGATTCATTACTGACAAGTTGATGGTTACAGTCTAACACTTCTGATTCCATATGGCAAAGGTTTTTTACCTAAGAAAACTAAAAAAGACTAAAAGAAAAAAGCATAACAATTCAATCAACAAAATGATCAAGATGCTATCAAGTAGCAACCTTGGTTCTTAACTGACAAATTGATGGTAACAGTTCAACAAATCCTGAATGCAAAAGGACATGTAAAACTTTGTTTCCATACAGTGACTTGATGGAAACAGTCTTACTTTCCTGAATGCATAAGGAGAGGCACAACTTTGTTCCCATGCGACAACGTATGGCGACAGTCTAACATTCCTGAATGCATAAAGACATGCAAAACTTTGTTACCACACGGCAACTGGATGGTAACAGTTCAACATTCTTGAATGCATAAGGATGTGCTAAACTTTATTCCCAATTGGAAGCTAGATGGTAAACTTTTAAAATTCTGAATGCAAAAATCAATGCCAACTACATCACATTGGCAACATGGCAGTTACAGTCCTTGTTTGACACATGTTGACAAGAATTAAACATCCCTGAATGCAATGATAATGTCACTGTTTCTTCATTTAATGCCGCTGCAATCCTCTAGGACACGTCCATTTGTATCAAACTGGATCACTTCCTGGTTAGTCAATTCCGAGTGATGACGGGTAATCCACAAACTTTTCCTACTATTGTTCTTTCCTGGCAACTCGCTGGTACTAACATACATCTACAGCCATGTACAGGTATATACAGGTATCTCTAGCCGTGTACAAGTACGTACAAGTATATATGATCCACGTTTGTAAAGGTATCTACAGCTATGTACAAGTATATAACGGTATCTACAGCTTACATCTATATGCATGTACCTGGTTCTGCCACGGTTGATTCCCTCCTGACAACGCTGGAAATTACATGTATACAGCAATGTACAGGTATCTGCTGGTAACTTAGCTTAGCACATGTATGATACGATATGATACGATGCATATTACAAAACTACAGCTATTGTACAAGCATAAACAAGCAGCATCACAATTCTACATGTAAGTTGTTGGTTCCAGTATGATGTCCTGAAGGCACCAGTCAAAAGCAGGAAAAGTTGATCAAGGTGATAAACCCTAGCTCTTCAAGGTAAGGGCATGCAACACTTTGTTCCCACTTGGCAACTGGGGGTAACAAAAAAAATTCTCCTGAATGAATAAGGATATGCAACACTTTGCTTCCACTTGGCAACTGGGTGGTAACAGTGACATCACTCCTGAATGCATAAGGACAAGCAAAACTTTGTTCCAACTTCAAATCTCTATGGCTACGTCTTGCACTCCTGAATGCATAAGGATATGCCAAACTTTGTATCCACTTTGCATCTATATGGCAACAGTCATAACACTCCTGAATACATAAGGACATGCATCACTTTGTTTCCACTTGGCAACTGGGTGGTAACAGTAAAACACTCCAAACTGGGTGGTAACAGTAAAACACTCCTGAATGCATAAGGAAATGCATCACTTTTTTTCCACTTGGCGACTGGGTGGTAATAGTACAACACTCCTGAATGCATAAGGACATGCAAAACTTTGTTCCAAATCTCTATGGCAACAGTCTTACACTCCTGAATGCATAAGGAAATGCATCACTTTTTTTTCCACTTGGCAACTGGGTGGTAACAGTAAAACACTCCTGAATACATAAGGACATGCAACAATTTGTTTCCACTTGGCAACTAGGTGGTAACAGTAAAACACTCCTGAATGCATAAGGATATGTAACACTTTGTTTCCACTTGGCAACTAGGTGGCAACAGTTAAACATTCCTGAATGAATAAGGATATGCAACACTTTGCTTCCACTTGGCAACTGGGTGGTAACAGTGACATCACTCCTGAATGCATAAGGACAAGCAAAACTTTGTTCCTACTTCAAATCTCTATGGCTACGTCTTACACTCCTGAATGCATAAGGATATGCCAAACTTTGTATCCACTTTGCATCTATATAGCAACAGTTATAACACTCCTGAATACATAAGGACATGCATCACTTTGTTTCCACTTGGCAACTGGGTGGTAACAGTAAAACACTCCAAACTGGGTGGTAACAGAAAAACACTCCCGAATGCATAATGAAATGCATCACTTTTTTTCCACTTGGCGACTGGGTGGTAACAGTGACATCACTCCCGAATGCATAAGGACATGCAAAACTTTGTTCCAAATCTCTATGTCAACAGTCTTACACTCTTGAATGCATAAGGATATGCCAAACTTTGTCGCCATTTTGCATCTTTATGGCAACAGTCATAACACTCCTGAATGCATAAGGACATGCAAAACTTGGTCACCACATTCCAACTTTAGTGAAGCAGTCTGCCACTCCATAATCCATAACTACATGCAAAACTTTATTCAAACTTCAAATCTCTATGGCAATAGTCTTACACTCCCGAATGCATAAGGACATGCAAAACTTTGTCACCACTTGGCAACTCGGTGGTAACAGTAAAACACACCTGAATGCATAAGGACATGCAAAACTTTGTCACTACTTGGCATTTGAATGGTACTTGATACAAACCTGGATGGACAGCACATGCAAAAAACATTGTTTCTACTTGCCAAATGGATGGAATCTGCATTTAACTTCTGAATGCAATAGGATATTGCTCAACATTTTTCCATTACTGGTAACTTGATGAAAGCCGTCTCACTCTTTGCAATGCATATATCTTTTAATCTTTTTGCAGAAACTAAAAAAAATAATGGTTTAAATGAAGAAAATTTTCAAAAAATGAAGTCAAGGACTAAAACAAACAAAAGAAAAAAAAAACCAACAAAATATAAAATCAGCTTAATTCAACTTAAACTAAATCAATAAGAATAATTCTATACTGAAGTACTAACCTCGATTCATTACTGACAAGTTGATGGTTACAGTCTAACACTTCTGATTCCATATGGCAAAGGTTTTTTACCTAAGAAAACTATAAAAGACTAAAAGAAAAAAGCGGCATAACAATTCAATCAACAAAATGATCAAGATGCTATCAAGTAGCAACTTTGGTTCTTAACTGACAAATTGATGGTAACAGTTCAACAAATCCTGAATGCAAAAGGACATGTAAAACTTTGTTTCCATACAGTGACTTGATGGAAACAGTCTTACTTTCCTGAATGCATAAGGAGAGGCACAACTTTGTTCCCATCTGACAACGTATGGCAACAGTGTAACATTCCTGAATGCATAAAGACATGCAAAACTTTCTTTCCACTTGGCAGCTGGGTGGTAAAATACTCCTGAATGCATAAGGACATGCAACTCTTTGTTTCCACTTGGAATTTGCATTTGTGGAAGTGTGAAGCAGGTAATTTGCTCTGAAAGATTCAATGTTCTAGTTACGTGAGGTCTTCAAAAGTCCTCAAGTCCTCAAAAATTTTAGAAAGTCATTGAGAAAAGGTCATTGGAGACCTGATATACATAATCGCTTGAAATTTCAAGCTGTTGAGGCAGGTTTCAGGGATGTTGACAATGGCAAGGAAATATTTTGCTCCGATTGGATCATTATAACAAGATTAAAAGTCCCCATTTAGCAGACACTGGATTTGAAGTTGATGACAACTTTTTGCATTAACTGCATAAAACATGATAAAAAAAGTATAAAATAAGCAATATAGATGGTGTAGTTTACATGTCATGCTGACAAAAAATGGCATGTTTTAATTTATTAGTTTATTTAGTATTATATTAGATAGTTTAGTGATTAGTCATCTAAATGTTAGGTTCTTATATGCCATTATCTGATTGCAGGACAAATTTCAACACTCACCTAATATGAAACTTTACATATATATATATATATATATGATTTTTTTTTTTGGTTGTTGTTGTTGTTGTTGTTTTCTTTCTGAGAAATTATGGTTAAAATCATCAAAATATGGTTAAAATTATTAAAAAGAAAGTATTTTTTAAATGAATTATGCAGTTATTTCCATCAGGTCACAGCCTCAAATAATCAATGTCACTAAAAAAAAAAAAAGATTTCTGTTTTGGTATAAAAAAAGATTTCTGTTTTGGTATAAAAAAAACAGCTTCTGACAAAATATACCACTGAGCATACAGTAGGTTTGACAAAAATCTATAAGAACATTTACTATATAGGGTCATTGCGATCTTAAATGAAGGTCCATATCGCTTTGAGATACACTGATGCTTAGTTCAAATTTTAATTCATAGCACTAAGCTGTTTGAATGTTCTTTTAAAAAAAAAATTTAGAGTGGCATCGAAAATTGAATAAGGTCAATCAACTTTATCTTATACTTGTAAAATCTCTGCATGCTCTATGCTAATGACAAGTTTGAAATTTCAAGATAGTTTGTCCTATAGTTCATTTTTTGTCAATTTCATTATTAAATTATAATTTTTTTTTTTAGATAAAATCACTGTATCTATGGTTAAAAACTTTGGTCAACCAACCAATTTGTAAACTGGTGATTTGCAAAAATTTTCTATCTTTTAAACTTTTCTATAACAGCAAGGTATTAAAAGGTTTTTCTTTAAGGTTAGCATGACCTTGAATGAAGGTCAATATTACACAGCATCAAAACTAGCTAGCTTTATGTACTTTTTCAAAGTATTTTAAGTTTATTGGTCTTTTTATCAATAGGGCTTTTGCTTTTTATAATGCACATTTAGTTTTTGCAATGTGTGTCATTCTATTATTATTGCATGGCTTGTCATGTGATCATTATACCGTAGTAATTTTCAGCCCAAAACACAATCATGATGATTAAAAATCGTTTCATTACAAAACCCAGGTCAAGTTATCATTCAACTGAGAGAAACATGTAATATGTAACATGATATTTATACATGTACTGGGCATTTCCCTCATCATTGTAAGTATACTGTACTTGACTGACATTATGTAGAGTGGTGTGAAGTAATGATGTTTTATGTCCCAGTCAAGAATCTTTCACTTATTTCGAAAGAGTCAGTTCTGGGATGGTGGAGGAAACCGGAGTGCCCGGAGAAAACCACCGACCTTCGGCAAGCGAACTGACAAACTTTCTCACACTAGGATCTGTCCTGAGTGGGATTCGAACCCATGCAGTCTTTTTTTTTTTTTTTTTTTTTTTTCTTTTTTTTTTGCCAAGGAATAGACCCTTTATGTTATTTCCTAAGAAAGTTATATCTGTGGATAATACATTACATTATAATTACTTCCCTTTATTTTCATCAGTGTACTTTCTCACTTGTATCTAAACATATTGCCACTTTGTCTTTCTTGAAAATTGACAAGAATTATCTACAAATAATAATAATAATAATAATTATAGTAATAATAAGATGCTCATTAGCCTTAATGCTCACCCTGCATAAATGTCCAAAATTGTTTGCAAAGTGCAACAGACAATATATTCAGGGCTTCAATTATTCACTCGTTCTGACAATTGAAATGTGTACTTGGACGAGTTATATTGAAAATACCACTCGTCATGGTGCCGAGTTAAATTTATCAGACATATACATCAAGGGGCTTGTTGCAATAAATAAACAATAGATACTAAAGTGTTTGTCAGAAAAATCTTGTAAAAGGAGGTCAATTGTAACAAAATCAGCCGTTCTGTTACAAGCGTCAATCAACAAAATCATTTAAACATTTGCATCACATGTGCAAACCTATTGTTTCGCATTTGGAATTTACTTAGTGTAACGTAAAATCCAACCGAAGTTCTGAGGGTTTATATACTTGTCGATCCATTAAGTATGTCAAATAAAAGTAAACAAACTGTTTTGTATAACTTTCTAAAGACAAACAAGGATGATACAGCTGACAAAGAAGTTTTCGAAGACACTTATTAGACTACCGTTACTGATGAAAAACCAGTTGCAGGTGGAAGCATTTCTAAACCTCGACTTCAAAACAAAAGTTACTGGTTATTTAAAGTGGAAAATCCGAAGTTCGTGAAAAGCCTAAGAAAAAGTCAGAAAACATTATTTATTGGAACAAGCTCTGGCTGTACTTAGAGAAGAAATTCTCGTTTTCATGTAGTGACTGTGCCGAGTTAAATTTCAAAGTGACAAGTGGTTTTCTTCTTTAACTAGGCACTGTGCCAAATGGCATTAAAAATTCTATCTAAGGCCTGTATATTGCCCCAATTAACAGCTTAAGTTAAAAGCAAAATAAACTAGACACTGAGTTTGAGCAGGGCTTAAAATAACAAAGAAAATCATTGGACCATAAAAAAAGGTCACAATGCTTGACTGTGGTACAACATGTAGAGCATCTAAAATTGAACCTATAACACAAATTTCATTGAGATCGGTCATTTAGTTTCTTTTCTAGAGTGTAAAATCAGTAAAGTGTGACATCGTTATTACCTTCTTTTCTATTTCAGCTAATCTGATGTGACCCCCAAAAGGTACAACTACATGTCATAGGGAACAAGTGTACAAAGTTTCATTACATTCTATCAAATAGTGTTTTCAGAAATGCTGTTTTGTGACAAAAGTTCATTCAATAACTCTTAAAATAACAAAGAAAATCACTGGACCATGAAAATAAGGTCACAATGTCCGACTTCGTGGTACAACATGAACCATTTATCAAATTGATTGTCATATCAATACCTACAATATTCAAATATACATGTTTATATAATTAATTATATAATTATATAATTAGGTTAATGCACAATTTTAGTATTTATAAGCCAAAAAATAACATTTCAGGGGCAACAACTCCTACATGGATTATCATACAGTTACAAAACTTCAAGTTGATACCTTGTTAAATTTGTCATGCTGAACATTATAGCAATGTTTTGAATTCATACATATCTTAATATTTGCAAAAAAAATTGCCTAAAACTGCATGAATCACAAATTAGGTCATGACCTTGATTTGTGACCTTGACCCTATTTAAAAGGTCATTTTTGGAAAAAGTCAAAACTAAAAAACCCCATGTCAATATCTGTTCAAATAGTCAAGTTACAATAATTTGAAGCCATTTTACGAAATTTTTAAAATTAAACGCAAAAACGTGCAACCAATTTTTCGACCAACATGAACAAACTCTAGGCTTAAGACCCTAGATAAGCCAAATATCACATCAAATTCTTTTCTCCAATCATTGTTTCGAAGAAAATTTTTTAAGATTTTTGGACCCCTAGGTTGCCTTGACCTAGTTTTGCTAGCCATGGCAACACCTTGAACAAATCTGAATTGCACCAGCCCATATATGCTTCTGACTAAGTATCACTGAAAACTGTCCAGCAGTTTTGGAGAAATCGAAAATAGGTGTTAACAATGCACACACGCACACATACACGTATGCACATACACACGCTGCACCATGCCATAAGCTCACATGACCTTTCAGTCAGGTGAGCTAATGATGTATATATGTTAAACTTCTTTTTATAATTACAAAATAGAGTTTAAACAAAAAATCCTATAAAATAAATAAGCAAGTTTATTTTCTCAAAATGTACATTTTTCATATAAAATACGCATTTTTACTCAGAAATACTGTAACATTGCAGGTATCAAAATACAATGTGGCAGGAAAATATGTCAACACTTTTAAAGTAATAGCACCATTCCTTTTTGGTATGAATTTATTATTATTATTATCAACTTAATATTTTTAAAGCCATTTTATAATTTATAGCAAATTTAATGCAAAAGTTTAACAGTGTGTTCTAGATAGGTTGTTGGACAATAAATTATGTAAAAACGTATGTATACATGTGTTTAAAAATATATTAGAATAATAATATCTCTAATCTAGAATGGAAAAAATCTTTCAGGATGGCACCAATAATCTCAGTTCTAGATTAAACACTGTCACATCCTATTTGAAGTTAATGCAATCACAATGGCTTAAATCATATGAGATTAGAGTTGAGAGGTCAGGACTGACTTGGATAGGCAAGATCTTGAAAGAATAAATTGTTTTAAATATTTGTAAGTACCCCATACCGAATCTCTGGGAACTAATAGGTTCTGATAAAAAAGAAAAGCACATGAATTTAAACATTTAATTTAAATTTGTTTGACAAGTACAATTACAAATGATAGAATATCACCTAAGGCCTATTCAGTAGGACGGCCAGCTTCGATATTTTCCGTTAAAACCGCGGTTTTATCTTCAGGGCCTTTCAAGGGGAATAATTCAATTTTGGTCACTAGGTGTCGCCTTGTCGTCACCTCGTAGAATTTGCATTTCGTGGTTATCGTAATAAATCATTGATTAAATGGGTTTTTTAACTTAAACTGTATAAAAATTCTTATGTATGAGAAGGATAATTGATTTTTCTAAACGACCACAACAATCGTTAACCCATCAAAACAAATTAAAACGTCGAAATTCTTGACATAATGCGGGGTGTTGTGAAAGGTCAAAATGAAATGGGCGGTGCTGAGTCAGTTTACACCCTGTAAATTGAATTGACAGAATCGCATCCCACACCGATTGGGTAAAAAATTATACATGTAATCAATAGTATTTAGAATACTGGTCATTTTGATACCAGATATAAACCATCATTTGCACCGGTTTTTACACGGGAAGTCGACAAAATTGGATCACTTGCATGCCGAGAATTTTTGAAAACAAAACACCGTACTAATTATTGGATATGCACTTATATTATTTATATATTACTGTTCTATATATTTAATTTTATAGTTTGAAATTAATTTTTACTTAGTTTTGTTTTGATTTTAGTTTTATGCAGAAAAAAATGCCACGAAAATCAAACCGCAGGAATCAAAACACATATCGCCCACCTGGCCCTTGTATTGTTGTAGTCGTCACGATATCTCTAAAGTAATACTAAGATCCGTTCATCGGTCTCAAAAATTGGATACTATTGTTTTTTTCACTTTTATTACTTTGAAAGATTTTAATTGTATTTGTAGAGAGTGTGGTGCTAGATTAAAAGTGGGGTTAAACCCATTGCCTGATGCAACTTGTGATAGCAGTGGTGCAGAGAGAATGACCAACATCTGCTTTTTGTTATTGTTTGTTGTGTTGTGGTTTTTAAATCAAATTTTCTGATTTGTATTCAATGTAGTAAGCATAGAAAGCATAGAACCACAGTTAGACCACTGAATTAGTATGCATACAGTTGTGCCATGTATTCAGGTTCCATTGGTCAGCACTGATACTGAAGGAGAGACAGATGAATTCACAGCAGAATTTTTACCTACAAAATATTGTCAACTCGAACAGTTTTAAGTTTATGTAGTTTACAAGTTGTGAGAGAGTGAACATGTCACTTTGCCATCTAAATATTAAGTTTTTTAAACTTAACTTTCAGGTTTATTTGCAATCTGCAGTGCCTGTAGTATCCAAATCTTGGATTTAGCATCTGCTATGCATGAAGCCATGATAACTTCGAATCTTTTTATGATACATGTTTGACACCTGAGCTGATTCTAGACTCACTAACATTTGATGAAATTGATATCTTTTGTTTCAGAAAAGTAGTGTAATTTATGAGGGTACAATACAGTGGTGTTATCTAGTCTACATAAGAGATTTAAATAAATCAGACAGTATCTGTTTTCAACACTACATGTAATTTTACAATTTCAGATTTAATAGATACAAGAAAACTTTGCCATTCACCATTCACCTGTACGGTTACTAAAAATGCTACATTTTAAGTCCACATTTGGGCTTTGTCTGAAATTCTATTGTCCTTCCTTTTCAAGATGAAAAAGGAACAGATTTACTTCTTTGCCTACATACTTCAGTTATAACCTTTGAAAAACATCTTGAACAACAGAATGTAATGTTTTGAACTTAAATTTACTTTGTTGTTCCTATTTTAGAAACATGGCATACTGAGTTTGTTATTATAACTCAAGGAAGCTGTCAGAACATATGCAGCAACACAGACAAACATGTCATCATATGATTAACTGTCATGTAAAATCAGAATAAAATATCTAATTCTGTTTTGTTGAATTTATTTTACAGATAAAAAATATTGAATTTCTCTTTTTCACAGGTCATTTATTGGTAGCTGTACATTTAATACTCAGAATCTACAGTGCTTTTTCCCTTTACATCTTTTAGTGACAGATTTAGCTGACAACTTCATCTCAAATTTTTCAACAAAAGAATAAATATATTTGATATCAAGAATATAAAATATTGCTTTCAAATAAAGCAAACTTCAGAAATCTAAAATTGAAAAAAAGCACATTGGCACACACACACTAATAAACCATGTTGATTCCAGGATATTAATCATTTTTACAGGTTGGAACTAAAACTAGTCTAAATTTTCAATAAATATATATATATATATATATATATATATATATATATATATATATATATATATATATATATATAATACTTAATATTATACTTACTCTATGACCCTTTCCATCTTTTTGTATTTGTAATTTCTTTGTAAAAGGGACATATTTTACTTTCCTTCAATATTTTAAACAATGTTATATTTCATTTTTAATTTTGTTGATATTTAGCACATTACACATTTTTACAAATACAAATAAGGAGCCTTATAGGTTGTAGTATAAAGCTCACTTTCATATCACAGTGCCTCTCGCCACCTAGGTTCGAAACTCACCTTGGCTGATACTAGTGTGAGACGATCTGTTAGTTTGCTTGTCAAAGGTTGGTGGTTTTCAGCAGAGACTCTGGTTTCCTCCACTTTCCAAGAACTGGTCTCCTCTATAAGTGAATTTTGACTGAGGCGTAAAACAAGGTAACTCTACTCCGCATAACCACAGATAAGTAATCAACTTTTTTTAAAATGAAAAACAATGATTGTTTGTTTTTTATTTTCTTTATATATTTTTTATGTTATTATTAAATATTATTTAAAATATTTTTTCCTGATGATTTTCTGACTACCCAAGCCTACACAATGTATTTCGATATATATGGTTATGTCATATAACATGATTATCATCCCATCAGCAATTTTTCAGCTTTTTGCAATGAGAGCAAGTTTATAAATCTCAAAGGATTAATCAAGTATATAAATATATGCAGGAGATGTGCCAGTATTTATGATGGTCTGCTATGTAATATCACACTGTCAGGGCAATTTGTTTTGTTAAGATGCAAGCTCACTGAGTTCATATGCTACATACAAGCAAACCACTCGCCCCATCACATCATTCTGGTACCAAGTGAAACGGTGGATACTCTGTCCACCTAATGAAAAGTGCCAGGTGAGGAGACAGTATTTCAAATTTTGAAGTCTTGGGTAGGAATTGACTTAGGTTTAAACCCACAGCTGTCGTTTGAAGATTTGAACCCCAGTGCAACTTTGTAACTGACCACATGCAAGAAATACTGGTTCTAAATTTTTAACTTTGGTTGAGAAATAATTTTTTACTTTGTTTCATTGAAAAGAATTTTTAAAAAATTATCATTTCTCCCCAAAAAAAAAAAATCAAATTTTAGCATAGTCTCAAATTTAGAAATAAAACTTTGATTATAACAAATTCTAAATGAAATAAAAATTGCTAATTAGCTTCCATAGCATGATAGAATTCATTTATCACCTGTGTTACATCTCTGTTCCTTGGACAATTTTGTATTTAGATTTTTCTAAAAGAAAAACGTGTTAAATTTATTTTTTTTGGATCTTAGTTTTCTTTTTATAGTTAAATTATGCATACAAAAATTATATCGTAGGAAATAAGTCAATTTTTAATCGTATTCATACGATAAACTGTAAACAAGGGAGGTAAGTATACACAAACAAAAAATCTATCATGGACTCGGAGCAACACCTGCTATTTTCTGAATTGACAGAATCGCATACCACACCGATTTCGGACAAAACTTTAATATGATCACATTAAGAAATGAAAATTATTTCATAATTTAATAATAAGAACCCATCATATGTCCTAATTTTTTCACAATACGTGTCTGAAGCACCGGTGTCGTCCGACAGCTGTGAAGCAACCTCGACTTTAAAAGCGTTTATCTCTTAACTTAATCGAGATATTTGGCTATTTTGTAGATTAATTGAAAGAAAAAATATTTATTGTTTAAAATATTTGTTCATTTCAAATTCATAACGATGTCATCTAACAGTTTTCTTTAAAATTCGAGACCGACTATCGTTTCCGATTTTATACCTAAATTTAAACCGAAAGTCACGTGACCAAAGTTATGAAAATTCAGCCATGTTGGAAGCTGGCCGTCCTACTGATAGAGATTTTGAAAGACAGCTAAAACTAACACATTTCTAGCATGTTCTGTGAAAACTAGGTCAACAAAAATTTTATACCTGTTTTAATATGAAATAGTTACAAACTATATCTTCCTATAAACAGGTCCGGGAAAACTCCCCGAATCGGTAACTGTCTCCGATTTCGAGGACAATCTCTTTTATCGGTAATAATACAATACCACGTAGTCGGTAACTTTGCACGTGCGTTTTTTTTCACAAACACAGGACAATTTTCGCAACATGGCCAGCAACGAGGTAGGTACTATTGGACAAAAACTAAGTGTAAAAGGCCTGTTTATTCTGCATCATTGTCTAACTATAACGATAATTAAACAAATATTCTTACCGTACATAGTAGATTGTTTTTAAATTAAATAAAATAAATTCTCAGGGAAATTCTAGCAAGTTTTTCTTCTTCTGGTCTTGAACACAGTTCCATATCACAGCTTTCGCTTTCAAAGGAAGTGCGCCTCGGTGCAGCAGACCAATGAAATCCCTTGATCTATCTGAGCATGGGCTGCATCACCCCTGATCATGATCAATGTATGGTAGCCAATTTTTGTCATACGTATTAATCCGAGTATAAATAGTCGAAGCAATTCAACTTTTCATAACCACAATATGAAACTGTACAAAAAAGGGAGATTATCTCAATCCCAAATGTAAATTTTTATTTGTGGAAAGTAAATGTCACAACAAGAAGTTTTTTCATTTCAAAATAAATATTTTAGTCAGATGTTTATATTCCTCAATGGAATAATGTATTGATTTCAAATTTAAGGTAACCCGTGTATCAAAAGTGGCAAAGTTAAGATCACCACAGTTAAACGTTTTGGTGGCATTGATAAACTGAGAATGCCAAAAAAACATGAGCACAGAAACAAAGCATTCAGCAAAAGAAAGGACACTCTTTTATTAAAGGTAATCAAACTTCTTCGAAATTAATAAACAAATGAGTAAATATTGATCTTCATACGTCATAGGAATCACTGATCACATATTTCTTGTACCTCTTTCAAAAAAGTTACAATAGCAAGTTTCTTCTCCTTTTTTATTTTTTTCCACTGATTATTTAATGCCTTATTATTCAATGATGATAAATTATCCTCTACAATTTTAACAAGCTCTTGTTTTGTTTTGTTGGCAACATCATCATACTTTTTTCTGTCATCGGCAAGTATAAAAACTGGAGTAAATTTTTTCTTACATGACATTTTATTATTTTTGCACATTTCATAAAAAGCTGTTTGATTATCTAAAGAAGTTTCATTAAATGTGACCAGATTTTCGTCTAAGGATTTTGCGGACATTGTTGTGTGTTTACAGAGTTGGAGTGGATTTTTCAAATAGCCATTTTTTCTAACAAATTTCCTGAATTCTGTTTTCTCCGTTGTTAAGTCATATTCATACATGTAATCGGGGTCCTCCTCTGCTATGGCAAAAATACTGCAGGTGTTTGTACGAACCTGGAAAAGACATACAATTATCACATTGTGATACTTTCCTCATAAAATATTCTAGATTTTTGGGTATTGGGTCAGACTTCCTTTTGCAAACCGCTCCCCCCCCCCCAAAAAAAAAAAAATAAATAAATAAATAAAATTGAAAAAAATATATGTTTGAAAAGTGGTTATTTTTTTCCAAAAATGTCAAAATTTGCTTTGTTAGAGCATTTTTAACACCATTTGACCATAATAATTACAAAAACCTGCATTAAATGCCATCTGTGTTTAAAGACCATTTTGTTTTAATAATGTGTAAGCACTGTAATTGACATAAAGGCCACATGCTCATAAAAACCAACATTTCAACATTCTATTGGTGACCTTTATATACAGGTTTGACAGTGTCTATTTTCATTTACAGGCTAAGGAAATACATGAATTGACTGGCGCAGAAGTAAATCTTATAATTCAATCAAAGGCGGGAAATGTCTATAAATGGCAAAGTCCATTACATCCACAGGATAAAACTTTAGAAGAGGTATATCAGTTCGTCTTTTTTTTTTTTTAAATTTAAACTTTGGGTTTAAACATAAAAAACTAACATTTACAACAAATATAAAAAATGATATTAACTCTTAAATTAAAGATTTACAATGACATGTCGATATTTGCTTAATATTCTTTTATTAATACCATCTATTATTTTTGTTATATAGGAATCTTGCAGGACACAAGAAACCGGAAACCAGAGACAAGATGAGCCACAGTTCCCTTTAATTTCTGCACCAACAAAAAAAGACTATGGATCGCAGACTACCTTGTCCTATTTAAATACACAAACAACAGACGATGACAAATGTAAAATTTGCGGGGAAGGTGAACTTTTAGAAAAAGCGCTTTGGGTGGGTTGCAGTATGGACACATGTGCCTACTGGGTACATTGTAAATGTGTAGGAATATGTGCTAAAACCAAGTCAGCTCTCAACAAGATAAAATACTTTTGTCCAAGACATATCGCAAATAGCTTCTGAAATTTTATATTTCTGAAATCAGTGCCTAACATTATTAAAGATGATAAAATAATGAAGTTTAGTGGCTATTTTTTTTTAATTAATTCTCACTTTGTCAAGTCTGTCGATATTTCTGTAGACACTTAACCATTTATTTTCTGTAGGTAGGCCCGATGGCAGGCATTTCTTCACTTTCCGATTTCGGTTTTCAACCACAAAGTCACCACCTTCACCCTTAGAGATATTTCCACTCACGGAAAATGTGGCATTCTCCTGTAAAAAATCTTTAACAGGAGCTGGAGATTGTTCTCTTACAACTCTATCACGTAGGTATGTTTCCATGTAAAATGGCATGTTTAGTCCATAGAATAGTGGAGAAAATTTGTAAAGTGCGGCATCAATTACGGATGCATTGTTCCGTCTCACACCTGCCCTGAATATATGTAGTGCCAGGCAATACGTGAAAATAGCGTTACAGAGAAATAAGTAGTTGGGGTTTTTTGCCTCTTCGATGAATTTATAGAAACCTCTTACAGTCGGGCTGACATCATTCTTAAGCTCATGCCTACAATACACCACTAGAAGTTCATCTGCCATACTATGTAGAAATATTTCAAGTATTTGCCAGCTTTTGTGGTGGTCTGAAAAATAGATACATCAAATATAAATCATTAAGTAATATCTCTTTTGTGAAGTTTTTTATTTTACCAATAATTAAACATTTTATTTCATTTAATTGAAAGCATCATGCAGGTGTATGTATGTGTAGGTGCGTGCGTGCGTGCGTGTGTGCCTGTATGCATGCATGCTTATACCTGTTGCGCTTTGACAAGATGCTAATGCCTTCGATGTAGCGAAGCCAAGTTTTTTTGCTAAATCGACCAATCCAACCTCCCATAGCAATTTGAACAACGCTTTCACCATGTTTATTTCGTAATGTCCAATACCTTTTAATTATAAATAAATAGTTTTATGTTTTATCAAAAAATATCGTAAATTTAAAAGAAAAATTGCTTTCTTTTTTCCAAAGGCTTTATATTAAATAAATGGACACAAAAGAACAACAGCATTATGCAACATGAAAGTGCAAAATATACAAAAAAATGGCAAAAATAAGAGTAATAAAATTTGCAACCACCAACAATTATTGAGTTGTGACCACTTTATCCTCAAGAAAAAGCATATGTATTCTCGCATTCAATACCAACCAAGTGTGTTCAATAAAATTGTGTTTAATTTCCATTAATATAATAAATAAAAAGGCTCACCGGGTATCAATACTAAATTATTATATTTTCTGGCATCATTTAATAAAATTTTAGCATCATGCCCTGATCTATCTTTATGTTGATGGTATAGCATTTCTTCTTCAAACTCTCTTTTGCAAGTGCAGCATACGAAGATGTTTTCTAAAATACGGCTGCCAAGCGTATATGGCAACCCATCGCAGCCCAAGATCGTCCAGCGCCTCTTGCTGTTGCCCATTGTAGTAGTTATTATATGCTCGAATACCTGTATATAAGAAATAAGTTACAACTTTATCACATATAAAACAACACAAATTAGCGATAATAATACTTTAACAATAAAGGTTTGGTTACCTTTTCTACAGCTTCATATGAGCAAGGATTCTCAAAACATGGTTCGCCCATTTTAACATCTGGTAACGTTGTTCTGTGTTGCGAGGGGACATATGCATATCTGGAAAATAAATATATTTATATTTATATTTGGTTTAATTTTTATAGTAATCATCTTATACAAAAGTATTTATACTTTAGGCAAGGGAAATGTTTGTTAAACCGCTACACTTTTGTTGTGCATACCTTTCTGAACATTGGTTTTGTGCTTCAACACGTTTAATGCTGATATCATCAATGGAATCCACAAATGCGTTGTTCTTGACCAGCTGTTCTTTAGTTATCATTTTAATCCTGGAATCAATGAAATCATTTCTGAAATTTAAAAAAAAACACTATTTTTTATCATAAAAGTAGACATTAGTATTATATTTTTTAAGCTCACCTGAGCAAAGTTTAAGGTGAACTATTGCGATGCCTTGATGTCCTTCGTCCGTCCGTTCGTCCTTACAAGGATACAATGACAATATATGATAAAACCTTAAAAACGGTTTATTTTCATGCAGTGAAAGGACTACTGTAATGAAACTCAATCTATAGTATCTTTTAGAGGAGTTCAAAAAGTTTGCAGAAATATTCGACCTTGATCTTCATTCAAGGTCACAAAGTCTATAGTAAAAACCTTAAAACTGCTTATTCTCATGAACTGAGAACTGTGGTCAGGTGAGCGCCTTAAGGCCCATTTGGGCCTCTTGTTTTAATTAATAGCGCTTTAGAGAAGGAAAATAAGATACCTGTATTTGCGAAAGGTTGCATCCAATTCCAAATCAGTTTTTTCAAAACTGTCAATTGCCTTTTGTTTATCTTCGGTGGTAAACGACAGCCAATGTCTTGGTGAAAGTTTATCTTCCATCTGCAAATTTCTTGTAAGATCTGGTATTATATGTACTACAGTAGTTAAGACGCTTGTAGAGGATTTGAAATTATATTTCACTCGCCACTTCCTCTCAAGTACCTGAAAATATAAATATATAATTAATTTTTTATCATAAAATTACATATTTATTCTTTTTTGATTTCGTTTATTTTTAAAAAAAATCACATTATTAACATACCTGATTGTTGTCAAAAAACGTAATTACGTCAGGGTTCTCTGGACAGCTAAGTGGTTCAATGCTTTGGTTGTTTATCCACTTTGATATCGTAGTATAACTCCCTGCCGGAGACCCTGAAAGAAATCCAGAACTAGATTAAAATTACAAGAAAATTGTTTGTCATTTTATTTATTGTTATTATTATTATTATTATTATTAGTGGTAGTAGTAGTAGTTGTAGTAGTAGTATTACCTGAAGAGTTTAAAACACAAGCGTTCTTGCTCCCTGTAATATAGTAAGTTAGGAGATTGCTTGAAAAGCAAAGTGGTGCCACAAAATTGTCGTTGGTCAGGTTATAGACATGCTCTATAGCCTTTGCGATTTTCACATTGGTCTTGGTGTCATCCAAATCTTTCTGGGTGCCACAAATTCCTCTTAAAAAACCCAAAACAACAGCATTCCTTTCAGATATATAATCTGTAAAAAAAATATTATACGGATTTTAATAACGTAAAAATTATTTTTAGTTTTATTGTTTCAAAATTTATAAAACGTATAAACGTATGTTCTTGGTTAAACTATCTTAAAATGTATTTACCTTTGACATTTAATGATTGTAAATATAGGTCGTTTTGGTATAACATTCCCAAGTTAACAGAATCATCAAATATGGCTTTAGTAGTGGTGCGTCCAATTGCAATGGATAACCTTGTTAGTTTTTCCTCCCCAAGAAAGCCACCCTCAATAGCTTTTATCACTTCTTCAAAAAAATCATCTATTTGCAATTTCTTTTTGGCAGAGCATTTCAGTTGGCCCTCTGCAACTGAAACACATGCTGTACATAAAAACGTTGAGTGATTAAACAGCTCATTGTTAGCCTTTAAATGGTTGATGACAGCAATTCGAAATTTCCGGGCATCTATCCTAAAAACTTTATAGTCTCTGCCTTCAGAGTATTTCTCATGTGACACACAGCTGCAATTTTTTCTTGGCGGCATCTGAAAATTGTAAACTTAATAATTTAATTCTTATATTTATATATATAAATTTAAAAAAACATTACCTTCTTGAAATTTACGTTTCAAATAATTTTCGTTTGTTTTACGGGCAAATAATTTAATTTCGGCGACAATATCAGAAAAGACAATTCAGGGCCTCCATACTTTATTTCTGCAAGTTGATCAGGAAAATTTCAAGCGCGTTCTTAACAAGGATTGCATGATCACGTGATTAACAAAATGGCTGCAGTAGAAGAATGTTGGAAGCTGCTTCAGTCCAAGTGAAATTTATTGAGAAAAATTGGTTTAGCTGGTATTTTAAGACTTTAAAAACATGGCGATAGAAAACTAACTCACCTTCAGGAACTGTATAACCCTCAGTCGCAGCTGAATAGGCTATGGATCAAATTTTTCTTTGCCTTATATAGTCCGCTGGCATGGGCTACTTCAATAAGACGGCTCGTGCATTTGCGATTTTCACGCTTTGTAATATTTATTCGTGTTTTTAAAAGAAGTTACCATTATTGGTAGGTACTTAATACCACTTATCGGGGGACAACCTTCTATATTGGAGACAGTTACCGATTCGGGGAGTTTTCCCGGACCTGATAAATCATGTCTAAATCAACCCATAAAGGAAATTCATTAAATAGGTCATAGCATTTTTTTTTATTTTATTTATTTTTTTTTTTTCATTAACAAATATCCATACATTCTTGCATGCATCAATAAAAACAAAAAAACAAAACTTTTTCTTATCAATTCTGATTCGAATATCTTGGCAGCTTTTTCAATATAAAAAAAATCGACTTCTATCCTAATAAAATGAAATAAAATAAAATAAAATTTAAAAAAAAAATTAAAAATAAAAATAATAAAAATTAAAAAGATGAATAATAAAAATAACAAAAATAAATAAAATTAAAAATAATAATAATACCCCATATCGGTACATAAGGAAGATTTTTATAACAGAAATTAACAGATATTGCAATGGAGGGGTAGGGGGGGGGGGGCTTATAAAAGATGGAGGACAAACACCGGATGAACTGATAAATTCACCTGGTGCACGCATTTTTTCAAATACTCTTCAAAAACAAGCATCGTCTACACAGTTATTTAAAACAAAATTTGAAAATTAAAGTAAAAATTTACCTTACAAAGAACTGTTCATCTTCCGCCAACCTCTGGTGTCGTGTGTTTACATCTTGCAAGCAAGGCACAGCCGATTTCCCGCCGTATTCCCGTGAACAGTTTTCTTGGGGTTTTCTCTAGATTAGTCTATTACAAGTAAAGGGGACAAAGCTATAAATTTTCTAATTGCAATTGAATTTATTGAATTATTCGGTGAAATAAAATCATGTTTAAAATAAAAATTTGGTTGTAATCATGACAGCTGCAGAACTCAATAATATCGTGATGTATTTTTGTCAAGAAGCGAAAATGAGTTTTAACATGTAAATGTACCTTTTACCCCCATTTTGTTCACCGATGGAATGACCCGACAACGATTAAAAGAGTCAATTGTATCTGAAAATTAAATAACTTGACCCAATTATGCCGTGGGCAATCTAATATGTTTCCATCACTAATATCTTATAATAAATAAATAAATAATAACCAAAAAAGGTAATTTATTGTTAGTTAAAGTCGCATCATCAATATTACTGTCTGATTCACGTCTGCCGTAGCACTAGTTTTTCAAGGTTTTAGAAGAGATATCAACCACATACCGTTATGACGTATACTTAATTAACTGACACCAAACTAAATGCCATCTTAGCTGGAGTATAAAATGCAGAGCTTTTTAAAATCCTTACGGGGATTTAACATGGGAAAAGACACAAACACTCATTCCGGAAATACATCGCTGAAAAATCATGCGGGTTAAGAAAATAGAATTGCGCATGACCGACTTTCCCATTATCGCTGGCCAGGTAATATCGTCTGCAACTTGACATCAAAACGAATATATAACTAAGGTCTAACAACAGCGATCTTACCTACAGCTGAATGAACTATTCCAGAATTTTCTACCCTAACCCGCATGATTATTACAGCGATGTATTTCCGGAATGAGTGTTTGTGTCTTTTCCCATGTTAAATCCCCGTAAGGATTTTAAAAAGCTCTGCATTTTATACTCCAGCTAAGATGGCATTTAGTTTGGTGTCAGTTAATTACGACAAAATGCATACGTCATAACGGTATGTGGCATTCTACAAAATTTTTTGATATCTCTTCTAAAACCTTGAAAAACTAGTGCTACGGCAGACGTGAATCAGACAGTACATTTTTTTCTCGCTCTGAAAATTAAAAAGATCCTTTTGTGTCGCGCGCGAAATTTTAAATATTTATTTATAAAAATTCAAAAATTTCGCATATGACATAAGTATCAATTATATTGCAATAGCCAATAAAATAAATTTCCAAACAATAAGCGTTTGCGAAAGAAATGAGAAACAGACAAATTGAAAAGCAATTTCGGTTGCCTAGTGGTCAAATTCGCACGTTAATCCGCTCACCTCTTGGGTTCGAATCCAGATCCTAGCATGTAAACGTTTTGCCAGTTCCCTTGCCAAAGTCAAATGGGTTTCTCCAGGCACTCCGGTTTCTTCTACAATTCTAAATGTCTTTATACAAATGACTTCACTTTATTTCCTTACATCCTCACAGTCAACCTGTCTGGGATGACCATCGTTTTTTATCGTCTCCTCCAAAGGATGCCGAATGTTTAGTGAAAGAACTTTTTAGAAATATAAATGACTCAATTTTTTATGCAATTCAATAAATTAATTTAATTAGCAAAAATCAAGCCAATAATGTTCTTTTCCGGTTTTTAAGAAAAAAAAAAACAGTTTTACACTATTTGTAAGAAAATAAACAAGTAAAAAGTAATTTTAGATTTTTAAAACTTAGAAAAATCATGAATAGTAATATCGTCTCCGTCATGGTATCTGTCTCCGATCTAAATATCCCTAAAAGTTGGAAATGTCTCATAAGTCATGGTCAGACATGACCGAGGGTTCGAATCCCGAGCTCCCACATACGAAACGAGCATTCTACCGACTGAGCTACCGTAGTGTTACTATATGTGACCAAGAAAGCTTGCTGACATGGAGACTGTGGTTTGGCGGGGTTTTATACATATATATATATATCACATGCTATATACCCCGTGATTTTACAACGCCAACAAAACACTTATTCACGCATGTGAAAACGTTTTTTTTTAAACTAGTATACCCTGCAATATGTAAATCATACGACAGCCTTAAAGTACCATAATTTATTTCGTTACACTATTTATAAGTATTAGCCTAGGCCCTAATGATCGATTTACACTGATTTCGTCGTCGTCGTCGTCGTCGTATTGTTTTTGTTGAAATGTTGTTTCACGTCGCGTCGGTAAATTTTCAGCTGAGAGCAGAGTAATGCAATTTGTAAGGATTAATCTAAGAACAATTTAGTGTCTGTGTGATTTGTACTAGCATGTACTCAGGGCGACTTTTTGTTTTGGTGCTAGCCTACCGAGTCAGTATGCCACAGACAAACATACCACCGCCAACATCATCCAGACAACGGTTGAACCAGTCAATATCGTCTCCTTATGGTTTTGAGTTTGTTAACAAGGATAAAAATCTAATTTCCATATACCGAAATAACCTTTTGTTAAGTAAATGGTAAATGTTATTTTTTATTTTTTCAAGCCTTCAATGAAAAAATGTTCTGGCATAGAAATGGCGTTTGAATTTTATTAAAATAAAGCTTAAATTTGGGTAATATTTTGAAGACATTGGTAGTAAAATATATGTGATTACTAAGGCTGATTTTGATAGCAAATAGAGAATGATTTAATTGTTAGAATAAGATCACTGAAAGATAATTCTTTTTGTTTTAAAATTAATTTTCGTTTGAGATACTGTTTATCGATTTACCTCCCTTTCAACACGTTGCTACATAGTAGTCGCTTTATGCACGGTGTATGACATGTTTCAGTCGCCCGATCAACCACGATATCAATTTAATAATGGCTTTAAATATCTATTTATCAGTTCTGTAGAGTGACACAACCAGATGTGGAAGTATGAATATAATATAAATAAGACTAACCTCTTTAAAATTGACCGCGTGGCATCTTGATCAACAGCAAAATAACGTGAGAATATCGCGAGATCTGCCACTAAGGTCGGTGACGACTTTATGTCGAGGTACGTTAGAATAAATCCTAAATTTAAATAGATTTCAAATCAATGACATCAGTTGAAAAAAAAACCTTAAATTTGATATAGGTTTTAAATTAAGATTTTTTTTTACAATAGTCATCAAAACAGTTAATTAATATGGGATTCTCCAGTTTAACTCAAGTTAGCAATTTCTTTGGGAGTTAATCAAGTAAGCAATTTTTTGGGGAGTTACTCAAGTGAGCAATTTCTTGAGAAGTTACTCCAGTGAGCAATTTCTTGGGGAGTTACTCAAGTAATCAATTTCTTGGGGAGTTACTCAAGTAAGCAATTTCTTAAGTAGTTACTCAAGTAAGCAATTTCTTGGGGAGTTCCTCAAGTAAGCAATTTCTTGTGAAGTTACTCAAGTAAGCAATTTCTTGTGGAGTTACTCAAGTATGCAATTTCTTAAATAGTTACTCAAGTAAGCAATTTCTTGGGGAGTTCCTCAAGTAAGCAATTTCTTGGGGAATTACTCAAGTAATCAATTTTTGGGGGAGTTACTCAGGTAATCAATTTCTTGGGGAGTTACTCAAGTAATTCTTAAGTAGTTATTTATCAGTGAACTCGAGGTATTTTTAACATATTATCAATAAAGCATATGCAAAAAAAAAAAAAAAAAAAAAAAAAAAAGACCAATGAGGTGATTTTTATCTCCGTTTGTAGACTCTAAACTCTCGTTTCCAAGTTGGTTCTGTGACATTTACGAATCTGTTCTTAAACGTAATAAAATAAAGTGTTTTTCTTCTTTTCTTAATCTTATTCATATTAATTAATTTATTTATTTATTTATTTTATTTAATGTTTTTAACGTCTTTAGTCATTGACCAATCTCTTTATTCAGTGTTTGTGAGCCGGGCTAGATTCCATTTTTTTTTTTTTTTTTTGTTGCTGTTAAACATTAAAATTATTAAAGTTGTGGTAATCTTAGGAACAAGTCCATGTATGCATGTGATGTGCGAATCTGTATTATGGCCTGATGTATGGCCCTGCCATGGTTAAAACCCACATCCACCTGCTCTCAAGGCGGACTGAGCCACCAATGCGGTTTAATCAATTGGCTAAGGATTTTTACATAACGACCAGGAATGTGTGTATAGTTTCCCTCTATCATTAAAAAACTGACCCCAATACAAGTAAAAGAACATTGACTGCGGTGTAAAACACCATTACTTCACTTTATTCTGACAATTATGCGAAGTCGTACTTTCTGAACACTCTTTAAACTTTATTCGATTGAGAAATATAATTACCAATGGATTTTAAAATAGAGTATGAGAAACACGTCACTGTAATGTAATTCATCCATGAAATCAATTTGTACCTAAATATAACCGTATATATAGATAGAGTGACTCATCTTTACAGTGAGTTGTCACGTCTGTAAAATCCCAATAATTATCATCACAATGACAAAAACCACGTGACTTTTTTGGGTGTTGTGCACTTTAAAAAACCAAAGAAATCATTTAGTTCGGGTATAGCTTTGCTATTCTATTCTCAAATTTTGATGCAACTTTTAAGACAGTCGGGTTACTCTCTATAATAAAGTAATAAAGAAGGGGGGGGGGGGTTATTTGTTTTTATAATTTTCATGAGTGTTACCTGCACGAAGCTAGTGCAAGACAGCCGGCTAATGCGCAAGCGGCGGTGAAAAACTTTTAGGCCGTGTGCTATGATGTATCCATACACACTTTCTGGTTGCGATTGCCGTCCTCTTGATGATGAATTAATGATGATGATGATGATATATAGTGCTTTTTGTCGTGTGTGAGAAAACTTATAACCTAAAAGTCGGTGTCATATAACACTTTTTGAATTAATCATAAAAATACATTCAAAAAGTGGTATATGACAGTCGGCATAATGCTTATGCCTTAAACGATGTCATCAGTTAGTGAGCTAATGCCCTAAAACGATGTCATCAGTTAGTGAGCTAATGTCCTAAAACGATGTCATCAGTTAGTGAGCTAATGCCCTAAAACAATGTCATCAGTTAGTGAGCTAATGCCCTAAAACGATGTCATCAGTTAGTGAGCTAATGCCCTAAAACAATGTCATCAGTTAGTGAGCTAATGTCCTAAAACGATGTCACCAGTTAGTGAGCTAATAATGTCCTAAAACGATGTCACCAGTTAGTGAGCTCCTGCCCTAAAACGATGTCATCAGTTAGTGAGCTAATGCCCTAAAAGCAATCGAACACCAGTCGTGATAATACCTTAAATATGTCATCAGTGAGTGTGATAATGTCCTAAAACGTTGTCATCAGTCAGTGTAATAATGTCCTAAACGTTGTAATCAGTCAGTGTAATAATGTCCTGAACAATGACATCAGTGAGTGTGAAAATGCCCTAAAACGTTGTCATCAGTCAGTGTAATAATGTCCTAAACGTTGTCATCAGTCAGTGTAATTATGTCCTGAACGTTGTCATCAGTCAGTGCGATAATGCCCTTAACGTTGTCAACAGTCAGTGTGGTAATCCCCTTAACGTTGTCATTAGTCTATGTGATAATGCCCTAAATGTTATCATTAGTCAGAGTGATAATGTCCTAAACGTTGTCATCAGTCAGTGTGATAGTGCCCTAAACGTTGTCATTAGTCAGTGTGATAATGCCCTAAACGTTGTCATCACTCAGAGTGATGATGCACTAAACGTTGTCATTAGTCAATGTGATAATGCCCTTAAACGTTGTCATCACTCAGAGTGATAATACCCTAAACGTTGCCATTAGTCAGATTGATAATGCCCTAAACGTTGTCATCAGTTAGTGTGATAATGCCTTAAACGTTGTCATTACTCAGTCTGATAATGCCCTCAAACGTTGTCATTAGTCAGAGTGATAATGCCCTAAACGTTGTCATCAGTCAGTGTGATAATGCCCTTAATGTCGTCATTAGTCAGTGTGATAATGCCCTAAACGTTGTCATTAGTCAGTGTGATAATGCGCTAAACGTTGTCATTAGTCAGTGTGACAATGCCCAAAACGTTGTCATTAGTCAGAGTGATACTGCCCTAATCGTTGTCATAAGTTAGTGCGATAATGCCCTAAACGTTATCATTAGTCAGAGTGATAATGCTGTAAACGTTGTCATCAGTCAGTGTGATAATGCCCTTAAAGTCGTCTCAGGTTAGTGTTAAATCATCATTTAACTAGCCGATATCAAGTGGTAGTGTTGAAGTTCTAGTCGTGTATCTCCGCCTCTATACTTTTACGCACTGATAAACGGGTATTACTTAACTGACATCCAGAAATGTACAACCCCCACGATGAGTCATTATTTAAAGTATGAAGACTCGCTCTTATCCGGTTCTCATTATCGAAGTTAAAATTGCATCTGTGTGCTATAAGGTAAGGCGAAATGTTTATTTATTTATTTATTTATTTATTTATTTATTTATTTATTTATTTATTTATTTATAAATTATTATTTATTTATAAAGTACTATTTATTTATTTAAAAAGTATAATTTATTTATTTATTTATTTATTTATCTATTTATTTATTTAAAACGTACAAAGCGTAATTTTAATTTTATATGAAATCTACAGTTATACAACCAAAAATGTTAACACGTACAGAGTTTTTTTGGCCACGATTTTTCTTTTTTTATGAATTCAAAACGTTTTTAATTATAATATATACGTCGCATGGCCAATTAATTAGATTTATTTCTGATCTAATGTACCAACACAAGTATTGTAGATTTTATCGCTGTTTATAGGTTTCATAAATACAAAAGATTATATATATATATATATATATATACATGTATATTTATATCGCTTAATGAAAGAATGGTTTTTATAACGCATTTAACGAACTAATTCTTAAATTAAAATCTTGCTTTTTAGCGAAAAAGTTAAAAATTGCTGATGCGACGTTAAACAACAATCCAACAAACCAATGAACCAAACAACCGACCAACCAAATAAAACTTTTCATCAAACCAACCAATCATTTTTCTTATTTCAACAGTTTTATGCTGTTTTAACACTTTTGCTTTACTATTTAAATTTGTTTAGACTTATATTTTACAGTCTGATTTAATAATAATAATAATAATAATAATAATAATAATAATAATAATATAATAATAATAATAATAATAATAATAAATATGATATAATAATAATATGATATAATAATAATATAATATATTAATATGATACATTTTTATACTTCTTGGAACATATACTAATTTGGAATACTTTTGTACTAATCTTTTACTCTTTTGTATACTTATTCATCTTACTTTGTACATGTACTTTTTTAGTTCACCTTTGTACATATTTTGTACATTTCTATTATTATGATTGTATATTGTACTTTTAATACTTATTCGATATACTTTCTTTCAGTTTTCAGATAATACTTGTTTTTAAAGGGAATGGTTCAAATTGTACAATCGATCTTGTTAATTGTTTTGTTCATGGTCACAAAACATACATGTTTAAACAACAAAATTACAGTGGAGAACATTACCGGAACCGGAAATGCGATTGAAGATCATCGAATGCGAACGAAGACGACGAAATACTGTCATCCTCTATGTTCATGTACGAGTAGAACGGTTATCTGTAAGAGTCAAGGACACAAGTTGGATTTTATTCCGCGAATACCAACTTACGTAACAACTCTAGATTTCTCAGAGAATAACCTCCCTTTTGTAAACCAACAAACTTTAAAAAATATTTCCTCGTCAAATTTGGTTATTTTAAATCTATCGAAGAATGAAATAAAGAATATAAGTAAAAATGCTTTTACAAAATTCCATAAAATAGACATTTTATATTTAAATGACAATCCATCGTTAACAAATGTCACTGTTGCAGAGGCATTGTATAGTTTTCAAAATAAAACCGGACCGGATTTGCATTTGCGGAAAATGGGATGGGAGTTTATTACGGAAGGAATGTTCCGTGGCATTTCTAATACAAATGTGACTTTCATTGATCTGTCAAACAATTTGCTAAAAAGCGTCGATGGGATTATATTTAGAAACTTATCGTCTCTGATTGGTCTAGATTTATCGACCAATAGAATAAGCGATTTTAAATCACGTGGTTTGCGAAATCTACAAGGGCTAGATTTATCTAGAAATATTTTAACATATGTTCCAAATTTTTGTGACCCACATTTGTCTAGTAATGTTCCAAATTTAGAAGAATTGCAATTAAACGAAAATAAAATAATGGCTCTGAACAAAAACTCGTTTAGGTGTTTGGAGAATTTGTTACAATTAGAAATGAATGACAATCCATTGCTCTATGTAGGAAGTGACTCCATAGCCAATATGGCGATGATAAGTTCTATACACATGAAGAATATTGGACTCAAAGAAATCTTTTTGACTGTTGATAAATTTGCTCTTAATTCTTCATCTTTGAAAAATTTAAAACTGTCTTTCACAACTCAGTATCCTATTATTCAAGACGAAGGGGATTTTTTCAACCATTTACCCAACTTGAAAGATTTGGAACTAGAGCGAACTGGATTCACTAACAATGATACAAGTGATATTTTTGGCATGTTAATTCCACTGAAAAAATTAAGTACACTTAGTATACGGTTTGGACTACTTACCAAGATACCAGAATTTATACTATCAAGTTTCGAGTTTTTAAACGTGCTGGATTTGTCGGGTAATTTCATCAGTTATTTGGGTGAACACGTGTTTGATAATGTTACGTCATTACTAGAATTACACCTCAGTTACAATCAGTTTTCTGTTATTAACCAATCATCTTTCCCAGAAAACGTAATGTCATCTTTAGAAATATTAGATCTGAGCTACAATCCATTTTCGTGCACATGTGAGAATTTGTGGTTCCGTAATTGGATCAAAACAACCAAAATTTATCTTGTTTCCTATCCTGCCTTTTATACATGTGAATTTCCCGCCAAAATGAAGAATAATAAAACGCAATTCAATGATTATAATCCCAGAAGCGAAGACTGTGTGGATAAAAATATTCTTGTCATCGTGGTGCCATTGGCATCGGCTGTCCTGGTTGTCATGGTAACGTTATTTTTCATTTACAGATTCAGGTGGCACATACGGTACAGAATTTTTTTGATCAGAAGAAAAAATTATGTTGTGTTAAATGACGAGGATTACAAGTTTGACGGTTATGTAATATACAGCGACGACGATCGAGAATATGTTCACGAAAGATTAATACCAAATATAGAAGAAGGGGAGGGGCTTTCCTTATGTATTCGTCTCAGAGATTTTGAACCAGGACGGTTAATTCTTGACAATGTCGTTGAAAATATGAATTGTAGCCGAAAAATTATTGTAGTCGCATCAAATAATTTTGTAAATGATGATTGGACTCAATATGAATTGATGCTTGCACAAACGAGAGTGGTGGAAGAAGGACAAGGGGTTCTTTTGTTGATAAAATTAGAGGATATCGAAATGCAAAATATGACGGAATCATTATTTGCGTTGTTTTCAACATTAAAGTATTTGACGTGGACCCAGCAACATCAGAATGCCATCAATCTGTTTTGGCAACAGATGGCGTCGTTTTTAAGACATGGACCGGAAGCATTAAATGACGCATGTCTTGTTTAACCCACCCCCCCTCTCTCTCTCTCTCTCTCTCTCTCTCTCTCTCTCTCTCTCTCTCTCTCTCTCTCTCTCTCTCTTCCAAAATCTGTTCTATGTACATAACAGTTCAGAGAATATTTTTTCATTTAAAATATAATTTGGTTAGGTCAATTTTTAAAAATTTAATCTTACTGTTTTTTTATGAGGAAAGTTTTCAATAAAAGAAATATTTAGACCAAAAAAAAACCATGTGACAAAAAATTATGGACCTATTGTACAGTATGTTGATATTTCTGTATTTTTATAAATAATTGTTACAGTAAAGATGTTATGTACAATATTTTACATATAAACATTTGCATTACATACATGAAAAAAGAACTAACCTGGAGGCCAGACAAGAAACGAAGAAAATTACACAACCAGTTAAGCGTAAATATATCATTACTACTATATGAATTAATAAATTTTAATACATTTCCACAGTTAAAAACATTTTGGTTATAATTTTCTATATTATGGCGAAATTAAATCTTCACATACTACAATACAATGAAATTCATTCCCAAATTCTGAAATCAGATAACGCACATTTTGTATTCCTCTTTTGATATCCCGTCATCTACACGTTTTATGGTTGAAAGTTTTAAACTTGCATAAAGGTAAAATATTTAAGGATTGAACTTTGATTGTACTGAATTTATTGGGTGATAACTTCAGTTGGTCACGCGCAAATTGAATGAATGGCGAAGCCATTCATGAAAAAATTTGCGCGTGACCAACTGAAGTTATCACCCAATAAATTCAGTACAATCAAAGTTCAATCCTTATATTTACAATCTTTTAAGATTTCTACGATAAAACACGAGGTTTCCTTAGTAATGAATTTTATTATAAAAAAAAAAAATCCGACATGGTCCTGGTTTTCTTGTATAAAAAGAACACAAACACTGATTGATCCTTTGCATTTATCACTAAAATTTATTTAATTTCTGAAAAAAATTCTAATCCGATTGATAAATTAGCGATTTCGGAAAAAAGGCAACAAAAACATAGCGATCAGCTGATCGACACTGCAAGGTTTTGTTTGTAAACAATGTTGTAGTAGAACGTTTTTGACGCATTCATACGTCACTGATACAGGTCCTGACGTCATGGGTTAAAGGTTGCACGTGCCCGACCAAAGTTATTGGGAAATAACTTCAGTTGCTCTCAAAGGGTTTACTGAAGAGAATTCAGTACGATTGTAAATATTATTAGATGTGTCATGTATCATTTTTATTTAATTATAATATTCCATTTGTCATATACCATATATATTATTATTATTATAGTTTTGTAGCTGTTATTGTCATGTGCTACATTTGAATTTTAATGAAATAGTACTTTCAAAAGTAGCACATGACATGATTTATATTCATTACAAAATCATTTATACAATTAGCCTTTTCTTAAGAAGATTTTTCAAACATAGAATACCATTCTTGTACGAATTAATCGCAGAATTTTTAATTTAAAAAATATGACATGAACTGCTGTACAAAAAGCGCAAATGTTAACTTGTCAGTTTCGAAACAGGAAATGCCTCAGACTTCCTGTTTAAAACATTGACGATGTAATTGAAATTACATGAGAAAGGGACATTTTTTTCCCGTACGTTCTGTTTCTGAAAACATTGCAGTATTATTTTTATTTCAATGTAATACACGCTAAAGTTTCAAACGGTTACCTATTATGGGGACGAGGTGGTCTGGGGTAAGTCACCAGCTCACCGCTGTAAAATCGACCCTCATGGACCCCAAAGATGAAAAGTTTTTTCCTGTCTTATACCTTTCCTGAATGGTTTGGTACCGGTAAAATGGACTAAGCGGTTTGCGACATGTATCTGCGACAATGCGAGCTAGTGTAGTCGGCAGTCTCAATTACGCTAGTGCAAGGAAATAGAGATCAACGGCACACTCAAGCACTACATGAACTCGTGTTACGATTACTTCTGGAGGTAATAGCTGTAAAATTGCTGATTTGACGTAAACAAGAATTAACCAACAAATCGATCCTTTTCTTGAATTTATCTACGCTGAAAGCTAAAACACGAAAAGCATCGGTGAAGGCTCCACCAAGGAAGGGAAAATTGATCGCTAAATTATCTTTCATAAATAAAAAGGTGCCTTTTGTTTTGCGCCAAATGGATTATAATATCAACCAGCAAAATATTATCATTTTAAAATGTCACTGTTGTAACGAAACGAATTTCTTTTTGTTGTTTGTACCAAACTGTGACATGCGAGTGCATTTTTACAATTAAAAAAAAGAAAGTTACAAAATAATAATAATAATAATAATAATAATAATAATAATAAAAAGATAATTTAAAAAAAAAAAAAAATAGAGCGGTCCTCTTCTCAGAATGACACAGTTATGACGACAAACAGCGACTTGTAATGAATATATTTATTCTATATTTTGTGGTTATGTTAATAATAATAAGCTGTTTAAAACAAAACAAAAATCTATTGAAGGTAAACCACTGTGGTAGCTCTGTTGGTTGAGTGCTTGCTCTGTAAGTGGGAGGTAGTGTGTTCGAACGCCGACCGGGTCTGACCCAAGACATGACACGATAAAGACCCCTGCTGTATAATGTCATCAGCACAACGCAGCAGGCGAAATGTCTGCACTTTCGCCTATAGCTGGGCAACGGTTCCATATTGGTGAAATATTTTGACTTGGACGTTGAACACCATTATTCAACTCAACTCTATTGGAGTTATTTCCCTTTCAATAGTATTTTACTCTGAAAGCGCTTATGCTTTGGGTGGATAACGTACATGACCAGATTTACAATTATTTTTCCATAGGCTTACATTATAACATAATATTAAAAAGAGAATTAAAGTGTATCAGTGAGTATCAGTGGAGGTTAAATGATGGTATGGAATTGTTCGACTAAATGAACTGAATAATATATCAAAAGTTCGACATAGATCGACCAGAGAAATTTTTCGTTACCTTAGCAACAAGTAAACAGGCTGCTGTGTATGAATCCAATGTCAGATTAAAATTGAATGTAATAAAGGCACTTTATGCATCATATCTCATCACCTCTTCAAGGTGCACCACACTCTAGACCCTGGCTGATTCTTCAAGTTCAAGGATTCATCCTTTCCATACATGTCTTTATTCCATTTAAACTGTACATACAGATCCAGAAAAAAGAGAAATACACTGGTACTACATTCCTGGTTAGAGAAGTACTAGACTCATGCCACATTATACCACAGTAGAACATATACAGTTACATCATTTGACGGCTGTGTCCTTGTTTAAACATTTATTTTGAACTCCGTAACGGTATTCACTTCACCAATTCAAACAAAGTTGTTGAATAGATCGGTTTGTTCTTAGAGTTGTGATATACAACTTTTGAATTTTATGAATCAATACATTCAAAAGTGGTACATAACGATACCACTTTTGAATGTATTACTTTTTAGAAATCCGAAAGAGTCCGGATTCGGCACCGAATTACAAAATGATCGATGCATTATTTCCAGGTATTGATGGATTGGTGGATTAAAATTTGATATATAGAAAGTAGTTGCCCTTAATATTTATGAAATTCTAATATGGATTCTATTTTTATATTGACTCGAATATAATTCCAAAAAAAACCTTTAAACATTTAACAACATCATGTTGTAGCCATAACAAATACCAAATCCAAAGCGGTAAATACATCATTAATACTCAGTACGTGATCTCTTCTCTTGAATGCATAAAACAAATATTTTGATAAAATGCTAAACAAATTTTCATTAGATAATAAAGTAAAAAAAAAATAATTATGATAATAATAATAAAAATAAAATAACAATAATTTAAAAGATATAATAATAATAATAATAATAATAATAATAACAACAACAACAACAGTTAATAATAATAATAGTAATAATAATAATAACAAATAATAATAATAATAATAATAATAATAATAATAATAATAATAATAATAAATATTATTATAAGTGACCTACATGTTGATACTAATAATAATACTTAAAAAACAGATAAAACTGGTCTATACCTGCTTCTAGATCATGTATCAAATTTTTTTCTGTAATTGGCTCATTTTAAGCGGAATTCTTTGATTTGATGTTACATGTATATGTAGTTTATTTGCGTGTCACGTGTTATCAAAAGACATAGATTACATATTTTGATATAACATTAAAATATAACATATAGCCTTTAAAAGACTTATGAGACACGAGTTAAAAGTTATATACACATAAACATAGTAAAACGTGTTGTTTTGTTTTTTTTGTTTTTTTTACAGTTACAATTTAATCAATCGTTTTCGCTATTATACATATCACATAAAATTTTGGCTAAAAGTATTTGGATCTTACAAGTACACAAAATAATTAAAAGAAACTTTTCATCACACGGTGCAAGATACTGAAAAACTGTTGCATAAAGGTAAAAAAATACCATGTCTTACATCAGAATATATATATATATATATATATATATATATATATATATATATATATATATATATATATATATATATATATATATATATATATATATATATATATAATTTTATTATAGTGTCACAAGTCATGTATTTATAGGAATAGGACTTTCACCCAGTCGATGACATTGAGCGATTGCATTTAAACATTTGTAAACGTTTTCTCAAAGTTAAGAAATCTTCAAGTAATGCTGCGGTGTATGGGGAGTTGGGGAGATTTCCTCTATCCTGTAATCGCAAATTAAAGATTTTTAAAAAATATTGGCTAAAAAAAATTGAAATAAAATTCATACTGTTTTATGTTTATACTATATCAAGGTTTGATGCCGATAATGGTAATAATTATAATGGTTTAAATTGGGCTTCTCAGGTTAAACAATTGTTAGACTCTCTCGGTATGTCATATGTTTGATTGCAACAGGATTTTTTAAATTCCAAATTTTAATGTTTTAAAAACCATATTACAAGATCAATATAAACAGTTATGTTGAAGTCAAATTTGTCTATGTAATAAGCTGTGTTATTACCAGAAGTTTAAACAGGAACTAAAAATGGAAAATTATTTAGAATGTATTGATAACTCTAATCTTAGATGTCTTCTTACTAGTTTTAGAATTTCATCACACAATTTAGCTATTGAGACTGGTCGCTGTGAAAATATTTATAGAAATTTACAATTTTGTAAATGTTGTTCCATGAATGTTCTTAAAACAGAATATCATTTTTATTAATATGTCCCATTTTATCAATCTAAGAAGGAAATATGTATCTAAATGGTACTGTCATTGGCCAAATATTAACAAGTTTAATTGTCTCCGATCATCGTCATCTTCAACTGTTTTAAACAAATTATCTTTATATCTATTCCATGCGTTTAAACTTCGTGAAAACTTTTTGAATTCTCTGTAACATATTATTATGATTATACATGTATATATATGCACTATAGATTCAATATACATTACTTGTATGTTTAAGTAAGGCTCTATATCTATATGTGACTATAGACTGAATAGGTTAAAACAAATGAAGATTATTCAATTGAATATCGAAATAACTAAAAAAAAAACTTAATAAAAAATGAGAATGCAAGCGGTTTACTAAAATTTAAAAAATAAAAATAAATATAATTATAAAATAAACTTTGAAATATTTAATTAAGTGATTTGCATAAAAAAGACATTTATTACAGCATTTGTATAAAACGTCACGTGAGAAAATTTCCTTGATTGATATATGACATTAAAAGTGGTTTAATTAATAGTATTGGGTATATTAAATGTTTCACAGTACATTTGTCCAAAATGACCCGATTTTAAAAGTAAAATTGATAATTTTGACAAATCGAGAAAAGATAACTTCTTTAAATTGAAATTGAATTCCAATTGAAATTAAAAAATTATTTTATTTGCAGTGACACCGCATCTTTTTGTGCTCTTAACGTCAAAATTGGCAAATTTTGACAGATAGAGCTTTAAACAGCCAGTTAAGAAGTCCGGATGATGATGATGATTATGATGATGATGATGACGTCGATGATGATGACAACGACGACGACAACGACCATACTTCATCTATATGTCACATTTGGATGATTTAAGTTTTCTTCTGCACATCATGCAGATTAAAACTATTTAAAGTCCGTGTTCGGATGTCTGTGGAATATTTAATAAACAAAGCTCTTACACAAAACAAGGTCAGTTCTTTGTCAATCTTTCAAATATAAAGAATCGAAATTTTGAAATTGTGTCAATAATATTGGGACAAATAGAAACATTAGATTTATTAATGAACTAAGGCAAATCTTGAAACATTACATATGTGGATTTTTTATTCATCAGTTTTCGCATTTTCGTGGACACCTTGACTTACGACTTTACATGTCTACGAAATAATGAATTTGTTTTTATTTATAGAAATGAGTTTAGATTGACCATATTACTTATGCTTAAACCACAAGTTATTTACCTCGTAAAAAGTAATTCAACAAATATGAATTTTTATACAGCAACACAGACTTGTTTTTTAAAGAATGAGTCTCAAAAAGCTTAGCGATCCGCCTTTAGGAAATATGCCAAGAAATAAGGGAACACCTGTGGGGAGACCTCTATATCCAACACCGACTTGAGGCCAAATGCAAATTAATTTTAGCCTAACGTACGTATATTAAACATAACGTAATAAAGGCATATCAAAATTGGTAATACGAAAAAAATGAAAATGTGTCATTAGTCATTTTCTCACTATTATTACCCGTTATTCTGAAGATTAAAATTCAAAATAAACGATTTTCGCCAGTGAACTAATGCGGCGCCTATATTGCAATGATAATACACGTATTTCTGTGTTACATGCTTTATAACATTGCTTTGTATACCTTAAACTTGTATAAGAAACGCACGTGTATTGATCATTGGCCTGATGGTTGATCATAACGTTGTTATATATATATATATATATATATATATATATATATATATATATATATATATATATATATATATATATATATATATATATATATATACGACATGTCTTAAAACTATTTTAATAATATGCTCAGATGAGCAGTGCAGAATTTAATTTGCTTATTTGTTGATGAAGCACTTACACTGCGTTTTAATGAGAAAAAATATTGTAAAAATGAAAAATAAAATACTATAAAATATATAAAAACCAAATAAAAAACAGACGACATATAAGATTCTTTCTCAAGACTTTGAGTTTATCATTCCCTATACCCTACGGCTAGCGTAGATGATATTGATATAGTTTGCTAGCTAATATCAAGTATGTATATTGTTTGGTGCGATAAAGGGGTAATGTGTTTTAAATTTCAATGGTAGCGCATCCCTTTCCATCAACCAAACTTTGCTAAACAGAAGATAAAATATAGAAGTTTTAGTAGTCAAAATATCTTTGATGGAGAGGAATGCGCTCTATGTGTATTCATTGAAAATTGACATTCAAAAGTTTCTGTCAAACCTTTCCCGCAAATATACATTGACATTCAAAAGCCTTTGTCAAACCTTTCCCGCAAATATACATTGGCATTCAAAAGTTTTTGTCAAACCTTTCCCGCAAATATACATTGACAATCAAAAGCCTTTGTCAAACCTTTCCCGCAAATATACATCGGCATTCAAAAGTTTTTGTCAAACATTTCCCTCAAATATACATTGACATTCAAAAGCCTTTGTCAAACCTTTCCCTCAAATATACATCGGCATTCAAAAGTTTTTGTCAAACATTTCCCTCAAATATACATTGACATTCAAAAGCCTTTGTCAAACCTTTCCCTCAAATATACATTGACATTCAAAAGCCTTTGTCAAACCTTTCCCGCAAATATGCACTGACATTCAAAAGTTTTTGTCAAAACATTTCTGCAAATATATACTGGTATAGATATTCAGCTCTTTTTTGTCAAGCCTTTCTGCAACTATATATAGATCTTAAAAGGTTTTTTGTCAAAGCAGTCCCGCAAATATAAATACACATTAACTTTTTTTTAATTTGTCAAACCAATCTTGCATCTTTATATAGATATGCAAAGATTAAATTTTGTTAAACAGATTCAAGGGTTTTAGTTTGTCAAACGGATTCCGCAAATAAATATAGATATTCAAAGGTTCTTTTTTTCTTTTCTTTTTTTTTCTCAAACCTTTCCCCTAAATATGAAAAAATATTTAAAAGTTTTTGTCATCTATTTCCTGCATATATAAATAGACGAAGACTCTATTTTATCAAACAAATTTGGTAAATATAAATATACATTTAAAGGCCTATTGTCAAACCTTTACCCCAAAAATATATAGATACTAAAAAGTTTTGTTTTGAAACAAAAAAAAAAAAAAAAAAAAAAAAAAAAAAAACCAAACAAACAAATTCAAAAATTTTAAATTGATTTCAAAGACTTTATTTTCGTCCAAAAACGTGATATATATGAATTTCGAATATTTTCAGGGTTATTAAATGAAGACTATTATTGGTTTTAATAGATGAGTAATGTCATTGTCCGGAAAATGAAATATATTACCTATTCAAATTTATGTCCAATTAAAACGCAGTGATAAATTATACTTATAAAAATAAATGTATTTGACACTCATTTCCTAATCTAATTCTGTGACAAATAATTGAAAAGACATTGTAATGTCGAAACAGGAATAATACCATACATGTAATTAAATAATCTTGGATGTTCTGAAAATTGTTAAATAAGGCAGAATCATAGCTAATAATGTAACCAAGTAGCTTTAAATCGGCTCGGTCTTACTGACCAGAACCATAGCTAATATTGTTAACCAAGTAGTTTTCCATCCCCGGTCTGATTGACCAAAACCATAGCTTATAATGTAAACCAAGTAGCCTTCCATCCCCGGTCTGACTAACCAGAACCATAGCTAATAATATAAACCAAGTAGCTTTCCATCCCCGGTCTGATTGACCAAAACCTTAGCTAATAATATAAACCAATTAGCTTTCCATCCCCGGTCTGACTGACCAGAACCATAGCTAATAATGTAAACCAAGTAGCTTTCCATCCCCAGTCTGATTGACCAAAACCATAGCTAATAATGTAAACCAATTAGCTTTCCATCCTCGGTCTGATTGACAAAAACCATAGCTTATAATAATGTAAACCAAGTAGCTTTCCATCCCCGGTCTGATTGACAAAAACCATAGCTAATAATGTAAACCAAGTAGCTTTCCATCCCGGTATGATTGACAAAAACCATAGCTAATAATGTAAACCAAGTAGCTTTCCATCCCCGGTCTGATTGACAAAAACCATAGCTAATAATGTAAACCAAGTAGCATTCCATCCCCGGTATGATTGACAAAAACCATAGCTAATAATGTAAACCAATTAGCTTTCAATCCTCGGTCTTATTGACAAAAACCATAGCTAATAATGTAAATCAAGTAGCTTTCCATCCCCGGTCTAATTGACAAAAACCATAGCTAATAATGTAAACCAAGTAGTTTTCCATCCCCGGTCTGATTGACAAAAACAATAGCTAATAATGTAAACCAATTAGCTTTCCATCCTCGGTGTGATTGACAAAAACCATAGCAAATAATGTAAACCAAGTAGCTTTCCATCCCCAGTCTGTTTTTTTTTTATGTAAACCATAGCTAATAATGTAAACCAAGTAGTTTTCCATCCCCGGTCAAACTGACCAGAACCATAGCTAATAATGTAAACCAAGTAGTTTTCCATCCCCGGTCTAACTGACCAGAACCATAGCTAATAATGTATACCAAGTAGCTTTCCATCCCCGGTATGATTGACCAGAACCATAGCTAATAATGTAAACCAAGTAGCTTTCCATCCCCGGTCTGATCGACAAGAACCATAGCTAATAATGTAAACCAAGTAGCTTTCCATCCCCAGTCTGTTTTTTTTATGTAAACCATAGCTAATAGTGTAAACCAAGTAGTTTTCCATCCCCGGTCTAACTGACCAGAACCATAGCTAATAATGTAAACCAAGTAGTTTTCCATCCCCGGTCTAAATGACCAGAGCATTAGCTTATAATGTAAACCAATTAGCTTTCCATCCCCGGTCTGATTGACCAGAACCATAGCTAATAATGTAAACCAAGTAGCTTTCCATCCCCAGTCTGGTTTTTTTATGTAAACCATAGCTAATAATGTAAACCAAGTAGTTTTCCATCCCCGGTCTAACTGGCCAGAACCATAGCTAATAATGTAAACCAAGTAATTTCCATCCCCGGTCTAACTGACCAGAGCCATAGCTTATAATGTAAACCAATTAGCTTTCCATCCCCGGTCTGATTGACCAGAACCATAGCTAATAATGTAAACCAAGTAGCTTTCCATCCCCAGTCTGATTGACCAAAACCATAGCTAATAATGTAAACCAAGTAGCTTTCCATCCCCGGTATGATTGACAAAAACCATAGCTAATAATGTAAACCAAGTAGCTTTCCATCCCCGGTCTGATTGACAAAAACCATAGCTAATAATGTAAACCAAGTAGCTTTCCATCCCCGGTATGATTGACAAAAACCATAGCTAATAATGTAAACCAATTAGCTTTCAATCCTCGGTCTGATTGACAAAAACCATAGCCAATAATGTAAATCAAGTATCTTTCCATCCCCGGTCTAATTGACAAAAACCATAGCTAATAATGTAAACCAAGTAGTTTTCCATCCCCGGTCTGATTGACCAAAACAATAGCTAATAATGTAAACCAATTAGCTTTCCATCCTCGGTCTGATTGACAAAAACCATAGCTAATAATGTAAACCAAGTAGCTTTCCATCCCCAGTCTGTTTTTTTTATGTAAACCATAGCTAATAATGTAAACCAAGTAGTTTTCCATCCCCGGTCTAACTGACCAGAACCATAGCTAATAATGTAAACCAAGTAGTTTTCCATCCCCGGTCTAACTGACCAGAACCATAGCTAATAATGTAAACCAAGTAGCTTTCCATCCCCGGTCTGATTGACCAGAACCATAGCTAATAATGTGAACCAAGTAGCTTTCCATCCCCGGTCTGATTGACAAAAACCATAGCTAATAATGTAAACCAATTAGCTTTCCATCCTCGGTCTGCTTGACAAGAACCATAGCTAATAATGTAAACCAAGTAGCTTTCCATTCCCAGTCTGTTTTTTTTTTATGTAAACCATAGCTAATAATGTAAACCAAGTAGTTTTCCATCCCCGGTCTAACTGACCAGAACCATAGCTAATAATGTAAATCAAGTAGCTTTCTATCCCCGGTCTGATTGACAAAAACCATAGCTAATAATGTAAAACAAGTAGTTTTCCATCCTCGGTGTGATTGACCAAAACCATAGCTAATAATGTAAAACAAGTAGTTTTCCATCCTCGGTCTGATTGATTAAAACCATAGCTAATAATGTAAACCACATATCTTACTTTATCCGGTCTGATTGACCAGAACTATAGCTAATAATGTAAACCAACTAGTTTTCCATCCCCGGTCTGACTGACCAGAACCATAGCTTATAATGTAAATCAAGTAGCTTTCCATCCCCGGTCTGATTGACCAGAACCATAGCTAATAATGTAAACCAATTAGCTTTCCATCCCCGGTCTGACTGACCAGAACCCTAGCTAAAAATGTAAACCAATTAGATTTCCATCCCCAGTCTGACTGACCAGAACCATAGCTAATAATGTAAACCAAGTAGTTTTCCATCCCCGGTCTAACTGACCAGAGCCATAGCTTATAATGTAAACCAATTAGCTTTCCATCCCCGGTATGATTGACCAGAACCATAGCTAATAATGTAAACCAAGTAGCTTTCCATCCCCAGTCTGATTGACCAAAACCATAGCTAATAATGTAAACCAAGTAGCTTTCCATCCCCGGTATGATTGACCAAAACCATAGCTAATAATGTAAACCAAGTAGCTTTCCATCCCCGGTCTGATTGACAAAAACCATAGCTAATAATGTAAACCAAGTAGCTTTCCATCCCCGGTATGATTGACAAAAACCATAGCTAATAATGTAAACCAATTAGCTTTCAATCCTCGGTCTGATTGACAAAAACCATAGCCAATAATGTAAATCAAGTATCTTTCCATCCCCGGTCTAATTGACAAAAACCATAGCTAATAATGTAAACCAAGTAGTTTTCCATCCCCGGTCTGATTGACCAAAACAATAGCTAATAATGTAAACCAATTAGCTTTCCATCTTCGGTCTGATTGACAAAAACCATAGCTAATAATGTAAACCAAGTAGCTTTCCATCCCCAGTCTGTTTTTATATGTAAACCATAGCTAATAATGTAAACCAAGTAGTTTTCCATCCCCGGTCTAACTGACCAGAACCATAGCTAATAATGTAAAACAAGTAGTTTTCCATCCCCGGTCTAACTGACCAGAACCATAGCTAATAATGTAAACCAAGTAGCTTTCCATCCCCGGTCTGATTGACCAGAACCATAGCTAATAATGTGAACCAAGTAGCTTTCCATCCCCGGTCTGATTGACAAAAACCATAGCTAATAATGTAAACCAATTAGCTTTCCATCCTCGGTCTGCTTGACAAAAACCATAGCTAATAATGTAAACCAAGTAGCTTTCCATCCCCAGTCTGTTTTTTTTTATGTAAACCATAGCTAATAATGTAAACCAAGTAGTTTTCCATCCCCGGTCTAACTGACCAGAACCATAGCTAATAATGTAAACCAAGTAGCTTTCCATCCCCGGTCTGATTGACCAGAACCATAGCTAATAATGTAAATCAAGTAGCTTTCCATCCCCTGTCTGATTGAAAAAAACCATATCTAATAATGTAAAACAAGTAGTTTTCCATCCTCGGTGTGATTGACCAAAACCATAGCTAATAATGTAAAACAAGTAGTTTTTCATCCTCGGTCTGATTGATTAAAACCATAGATAATAATGTAAACCACATATCTTACTTTATCCGGTCTGATTGACCAGAACTATAGCTAATAATGTAAACCAACTAGTTTTCCATCCCCGGTCTGACTGACCAGAACCATAGCTAATAATGTAAACCAATTAGCTTTCCATCCCCGGTCTGACTGACCAGAACCCTAGCTAATAATGTAAACCAATTAGCTTTCCATCCCCGGTCTGACTGACCAGAACCATAGCTAATAATGTAAATCAAGTAGCTTTTCATCCCCTGTCTGATTGACAAAAACCATAGCTAATAATGTAAATCAAGTAGCTTTCCATCCCCAGTCTGATTGACAAAAACCATAGCTAATAATGTAAATCAAGTAGCTTTCCATCCCCGGTCTAATTGACAAAAACCATAGCTAATAATGTAAACCAAGTAGCTTTCCATCCCCGGTATGATTGACCAAAACCATAGCTAATAATATAAACCAAGTAGCTTTCCATCCCCGGTCTGACTGACCAGAACCATAGCTAATAATGTAAACCAATTAGCTTTCCATCCCCGGTCTGACTGACCAGAACCCTAGCTAATAATGTAAACCAATTAGCTTTCCATCCCCGGTCTGACTGACCAGAACCATAGCTAATAATGTAAATCAAGTAGCTTTTCATCCCCTGTCTGATTGACAAAAACCATAGCTAATAATGTAAATCAAGTAGCTTTCCATCCCCAGTCTGATTGACAAAAACCATAGCTAATAATGTAAATCAAGTAGCTTTCCATCCCCGGTCTAATTGACAAAAACCATAGCTAATAATGTAAACCAAGTAGCTTTCCATCCCCGGTATGATTGACCAAAACCATAGCTAATAATATAAACCAAGTAGCTTTCCATCCCCGGTCTGACTGACCAGAACCATAGCTAATAATGTAAACCAAGTATCTTTCCATCCCCGGTCTGACTGACCAGAACTATAGCTAATAATATAAACCAAGTAGCTTTCCATCCCCGGTCTGATTGACCAAAACCATAGCTAATAATGTAAACCAAGTAGCTTTCCATCCCCGGTCTGACTGACCAGAACCATAGCTTATAATTTAAACCAATTAGCTTTCCATCCTCGGTGTGATTGACCAAAACCATAGCTAATAATGTAAAACAAGTAGTTTTCCATCCTCGGTCTGATTGATTTAAACCATAGCTAATAATGTAAACCACATATCTTACTTTATCCGGTCTCATTGACCAGAACTATAGCTAATAATGTAAACCAAGTAGCTTTCCATCCCCGGTATGATTGACAAAAACCATAGCTAATTATATAAACCAAGTAGCTTTCCATCCTCTGTCTGATTGACCAAAACCATAGCTAATAATGTAAACCAAGTAGCTTTCCATCCCCGGTCTAACTGACAAGAACCATAGCTAATAATGTAAACCAAGTAGCTTTCCATCCCCCGTCTGATTGACCAGAACCATAGCTAATAATGTGAACCAAGTAGCTTTCCATCCCCGGTCTGATTGACAAAAACCATAGCTAATAATGTAAACCAATTAGCTTTCCATCCTCGGTCTGCTTGACAAGAACCATAGCTAATAATGTAAACCAAGTAGCTTTCCATCCCAAGTCTGTTTTTTTTTATGTAAACCATAGCTAATAATGTAAACCAAGTAGTTTTCCATCCCCGGTCTAACTGACCAGAACCATAGCTAATAATGTAAACCAAGTAGCTTTCCATCCCCGGTCTGATTGACCAAAACCATAGCTAATAATGTAAACCAAGTA
The DNA here is from genome assembly GCA_029721355.1 of Tegillarca granosa. Classification (NCBI taxonomy): domain Eukaryota; kingdom Metazoa; phylum Mollusca; class Bivalvia; order Arcoida; family Arcidae; genus Tegillarca; species Tegillarca granosa. The sequence continues at coordinate 1,472,981 of JARBDR010000686.1, read as the reverse complement.
GCTTTCCATCCCCGGTCTGACTGACCAGAACCATAGCTAATAATTTAAACCAATTAGTTTTCCATCCTCGGTGTGATTGACCAAAACCATAGCTAATAATGTAAAACAAGTAGTTTTCCATCCTCGGTCTGATTGATTTAAACCATAGCTAATAATGTAAACCACATATCTTACTTTATCCGGTCTCATTGACCAGAACTATAGCTAATAATGTAAACCAAGTAGCTTTCCATCCCCGGTATGATTGACAAAAACCATAGCTAATTATATAAACCAAGTAGCTTTCCATCCTCTGTCTGATTGACCAAAACCATAGCTAATAATGTAAACCAAGTAGCTTTCCATCCCCGGTCTAACTGACAAGAACCATAGCTAATAATGTAAACCAAGTAGCTTTCCATCCCCCGTCTGATTGACCAGAACCATAGCTAATAATGTGAACCAAGTAGCTTTCCATCCCCGGTCTGATTGACAAAAACCATAGCTAATAATGTAAACCAATTAGCTTTCCATCCTCGGTCTGCTTGACAAGAACCATAGCTAATAATGTAAACCAAGTAGCTTTCCATCCCAAGTCTGTTTTTTTTTATGTAAACCATAGCTAATAATGTAAACCAAGTAGTTTTCCATCCCCGGTCTAACTGACCAGAACCATAGCTAATAATGTAAACCAAGTAGCTTTCCATCCCCGGTCTGATTGACCAAAACCATAGCTAATAATGTAAACCAAGTAGCTTTCCATCCCCGGTCTGACTGACCAGAACCATAGCTAATAATTTAAACCAATTAGTTTTCCATCCTCGGTGTGATTGACCAAAACCATAGCTAATAATGTAAAACAAGTAGTTTTCCATCCTCGGTCTGATTGATTTAAACCATAGCTAAAATTGTAAACCACATAACTTACTTTATCCGGTCTGATTGACCAGAACTATAGCTAATAATGTAAACCAAGTAGCTTTCCATCCCCGGTATGATTGACAAAAACCATAGCTAATAATATAAACCAAGTAGCTTTCCATCCTCTGTCTGATTGGCCAAAACCATAGCTAATAATGTAAACCAAGTAGCTTTGCATCCCCGGTCTGGCTGACCAGAACCATAGCTAATAATGTAAACCAAAAAAAACCAAACAAACCAGAGCCGTGATTAGTAATGAATAACACATACTTATAGCTTTAGATGTAAACCAAACAGCTTACCTATCCAGTTTGATGAACCACAATCATAACTTATAATGTAAACCAAAATACCTTACAATCTTTAGATCGATGGACCAGAATCATAGCTAAAATGTCATACAAAATAAAAATTAAAATAAAACAACCACCATATCTGGTTTGATAAAGCAGAATTACAGATTTAAATATAAACCAAATAGCTTACTATCGCTAATTTCATGACCCAAGTCTATTGCTCATAATCAAGAACAAATACATTTCCATGTACGGTTTGATGAACTAGCAAATATTGCTCATAATGTAAAGCAATTAGCTTAATATCACTAATATTAATAACCAAATATATTTCCATATCCGTTTTAATTAACTTAAAAAATTGCTCAAAATGTAAACGAAATAGATAACCAACTAATTTCATAAACAAGATCTATTGTTCATAATCATAACCAAAGACATTTCAATGTTCGGTTTGATGAATTAGAAAAATGCTTATTATGTAAACCAAACAGCTTACAAAATCCGATTTGATGGACAAGAACCCTAGCTTATGATGTAACTAAATATCTTACCAATCCGGTTCCATGGACCACAGTCATATATCATAATGTAAAACAAAATACCCGTTTCCGGTTTGATGAACCAAACAAAAGCTTGAAACATAAAAACAAACAGCCTACCATCACAGGTTTGATGTACCAGAACAATACCTAATAATTTAATACCTTACCATGTCCGTTTTTATTTGTTTAAGCATAATAGTTATCTGGTAAATTGATAAGGTTTATAAATATTTTTAAAAATCAAATTATTTCTAATCTATACTGGAATAAATGATGTTCTTATGATCTCACCATTATAAAGATAGTTCAGTTGGTAGAGCACTCGCTTATGATGAAGGTCGAGGGTTCGAACCTCGGCCGGATATGACCAAAACTTGAAAATAGATAGTGGTTGTTCTTTCACCAAGAACTCAGCATTTAGATATAAAAATCACAGGGTCGTTCGGATACGATCTTGAAAACCGATGCCCTTGTTACGGAAGTCGTGGCAAGTAAAACAAAATTTCCTACACATTGCCCTAAGCGCATTGCGAAGGTCAACATTTCCCATTTCTGCCACTTCACCTAAAGCTAGTGACGACTCGATATAAGTGAAATATTCTTGACTGACATTGTAAAACCCATTTAAATTAATCAATCAGTCAATCTTATAATTTCATGATAACACAGTTGTGTTTTATCATAATAGTATAATTACATGTATCTAAAAAGAAATATCTGGATTATTTTTGTAAAAACAGGTATACGTTCGGATATATGTCATTATAAATATATCTAAAAGAGACACATGTATGTAAATTATTTTAAAAATCAGGTATACATATATAAGTCATATAATTTATAACGTGTTGAGTTTTACATTCCGACGAAAGCTTTTGTAATTTTCATCTAACAATACTTGTAACAATATTACCTGAGAAAAATTATGTTTGATATTAAATATTTGACACCTCGAATATGATAAATGGAGCAATTTATCAAACCTTTATATTAATTCAAGTAATTAACTATAATTATGCGTTTGAACGGGCTTTTAATATCATTTGTAAAATATATCCATGTCTATGATCTACTATTCTACAGCAAAACATTTTAGGAATTCACACACACACACACACACACACACACGCACACACACACAGTATAAACGATATTTTATTCAACAATAAAAATATATGATTATTATACATTTTCAATATATACAAAATTTAGGATTCTGGAACAAGAGTTAAACTCTTTAATTAACCAGTCTCCTACGAAATAAGTACAATAATTATGAAACTACTTTTAACAAACAAACAAAAACAACAACAACAACAACAACAACAACAATAATAATACATGTAATGATAAAATAATAATAATGATAAAAATGATAATAATGTGTGTGTGTGTGTGTGTGTGTGTGTGTGTGTGTGTGTGTGTGTGTGAGCGTGTGTAGTTCAATCGTCAACTGATTTTTTTCTGACTAAATCTTATTGATTCAATATCGTTGATTTTATTGTCGGTTATGTTTTTGTTTTCTAAAACAAACAATTTACATGTAGATTGGTATTCTGTAGCAGAATATTGACATTTTAGAATATACATTGTATTAGGCCATGAAGCAAAACTCTTAGAAATTCTTGACCGTGAAATTATAAGGGTCAATGATCGGTGGTCAATAATTGATAGAACAAATTGTCCAGTTATCAATTATAGATAATGTCAGAATTTTTTTTAAAAGATATACCTATAAAACTATAACAAATGTATTTACGTTTGCTAGGGTAATTTTTCTCTTGAAATTTCTTGACTTTAAATTTGATATAAAAATACGATTTACGAGGATTGTTTTGTTTATAATTAAATGAATTTCAAGCGGTCGAAGGATCGCTACACATGTGCTCAGTTGATGGATCGAACCCCTGCAGTGTCTGGCCAAGAAACCAAAACAAAAAATGTAAGCGATTGTTTTTTTTCGCCACGGACTCATTATTTACCAAAAAAAAAAAAGAAAAAAAAAAAAAAATGAAATTTACGCGATCATATAAACCGATACCCCTTTCATTGTATTTATTACGTGCTACAGAACCCTAGCCTCATTCTGAACTCTACTGAAAAGATAAAAAAAATTCTGAACTTAATCTTTAGCTGGTGACGTACCAAAATAAGCAAAATATTCTTTACTGGGATTTAAAACCTCATTTGACCATCCGACTTACAATGTATTTAAAAAAGATACAAAAAATCATATAAGTAAAATTGTTTATTAAAATGGATGTTTTTTCATAATTAATTGTTCCTTTGAGGTATATTAATGCTTTCATTGCTTGAACATATTTGGTAGAAGAATTATTGATTGATTCATGACGTTTTACGTCTCAGAATATTTCACTTATATTGAAATGTCACCAGCTACAGTTGAGGACGCAGAATTTTTTGCCTTTCAGTGCGCTAAAGGCAACGTGCAGAGAGGGTTCTTTAGCGTGCAATGCCTACCATGACACGGGGCATCAGTTTTTAATTACTTGTCCAAATGACCAGTGACTTTCATTTCTAAATCTGAGCGCTTAGCGAAAAAACAGTCACTACATATTTTAAAACCGGACTGGGGTTCGAACCCCGACCTTCCACATACGCATCGAGCACTCTACCAGCTTAGCTATCGTTGTGGTCTTTTTGGTATAAGATATGTACCTTTATTAAATGCTATTGACCAATTATGGTACTAAATGTTTATGGACCTCCAATATTACTGAGCACGATCTTTTTATTTGATAAACGTGCTCGTTAAGTCGGCATTTTTGTAATTAGATGCAGCATCTCAAGTCGGATTTATAAATGTGTTGATGTTATGAATATGTTATGAATAACTAACCAGAAAATTGATAGAGTGGCACACTGATTCAGATCGGTTCAAAAGTTAACGCGAACATATCTAGAAAACGAATCCTAAATTGCAAAAGAGAATCCAAGACACACTCGGAAAAATCATTTACAAAACCACCCTTGACTGACAAGTAACTTTTGCCTTCTCCTTCCCCACATCATCATCATCATCATCATCAGCAGCAGCAGCATTACCAGTAGTCCGAATTTCCTATGACAGTAACAAATTTTATGCTGTATGTAGCGTCATAACAATATCTACCCGGGTTTTCCTATACCAACTGGTGTCAGAAGGACCGCCGATTCATTTCGCTTCAGACTAGAAATATTTGTAGAAAGGTCATTAAGCTCAATCGATAGGTCAATGATTTGTCTTCCAAAATGTTGAAATATTTCAAGATGTCATCGCCGATGACTTGAGACTTCGGTGTTGATGTTTGCCGACATCGTCTTCCATTTTCAAAACAAGACTTCTAAGCCTCGCAAAACTCTCAAATTCTAATATTTTGGATGATAATTCACTCACCTGTCGATCAAGGTTGATATTTTTTTTTACAGTTCTACTTACATTTTTAGTCTGAAGCATGAAGTAATGCCCCTATCCGACAAGAGTTGGCATCGTGAAATCCCGGGGTTTTTGATATAGAAATTGTTCTGATCCTTTATACAGTCGCCAGGCAAAGGGGCAGAGGAAATTTGGACTACATTACTAGCACATCATCTTCAACCGCATCATCATCATCATCATCATCTACAACAACAACAACAACAACTACTACTACTACTAGACATTTCTAACGTTTGGTCAGAGTGACATTTCTAACCTTTGACTCGGAGTTAAGAGTTGTACTTCAAAGAGGGTTATCCTCAAAATTATTTTTGTCTTAAGAACATTTTCACGCATATAGCTCTACGAAACTGTCATTAAAAAAAACATCAGAAGACATAACTGCACTGTCTTTATCAGGATTTGTTGGATTGAATATAATAGCAATGCAGACCAGTGTACGAGAAATGTCGACAACCCCGCGCACTCGTTCAAAGAGTAGAAATACATACACAATATACCGGGCAAAACATGGGCTTGTTTTAGATCAATCTTTAGGGTTTATTTTTGAGATTTATAAGAAACAATAAGTCTCATTACCAGAAGCTTACAAACTGCTGGTGTGACGTTATACACAATTCAGCCAACCAACGCTCTTTTATTGAGTATAAAGCAAATTTCTACACACTCGAAGATTTTGTCAATGTTTGAAATAAATGTTGCCATGTGCTACTTTTGATTTTTTTAAAAATGAAATTTGAAAGTTGTCTACTTTTGAATGCATTTTTTTAAAAAAGGAAGCAAAAAATTATATAATAATAATAATAATAATAATAATAATAATAATAATAATAATAATAATAAAATAAAGTAGAAAATGACAGTATAGTGGATAATTACATAATTTTATTATTACATATAGTAGTAAAACGTCTCATGTATCGAAACCTATTATGACAAATGTACAACTATTTTTAATTAATAAGTTTAAGTGTATATCGAATGAGCTTAAGACTGAATTTCTAAAAAAAAAAAAAAAAAAAAACCCTGGCTAGTGTAAGATAGGGTTTAACTAGAGTAAATAGGTCACTGTGAAAAAGATTTCATTTAACTTCAGCTTTTTAATACTTATAATAATTAATTTCGGCCTGATTAATTGCAAATCTTGCTTTTAATCGATTTTAACGGGCCTTAATTTTCAGAAAAGTCAGAAAACTAAAGAAACTTTTTACAGACTGATCACGTATACACCTTTAGGCGGATAACAAAAATTTATAATTCATGGTTTAAAAAAGTTAATTATTATGTTTTTTTTTTTTTTTAAATTTACAGACGTGACATTGATATACTATGTCAGTATGTCGGGCTTCAGTAACGGTCAAGGGGTACTTGGCGACCAAACCGAGTAAAGCGCTTGTTAACAGATTGCATCGTCCCTCATCGCATTGATACGAATTTCACTTGGGCGCGTTATTATGTGAATACGAACTTTAGCGTACATAAAAAGCTCCTGCGCTCTATATGTTTCTGAGTAAATTTTAGTATTTTTAAACAAATGTTTGAACTTTAGCTAATTGAATTGGCTTGAATTATTGTTGACTTACATCTTCGTTAACACTATTTTACTTTCAAGTTCGGGACAGTTAGTTCAGTGAAAGTAAGGGAAGCCGTACTCCCCGAGAAACCAAACGACCTTTTGCAAGCAAACTAACAAAAGGATAGAAAGTCCCCAATATCTTTATTCACAAAGATCTGCATTTCGAACAGCGGCTCTTTCAAAGTTCTGCTGAGGCAGTTTTTAACAGTTATTTTATACAGCATTATCGGGAAACAAAGAAAATGAAAGCTGGTTAATTTATTATTACCATTTGGAATAATGGCATTCCTCACTGAAGGCCGGATGTAGAACTGTTTTGGTATTTCCGTTTCTCCGATAACAATGCAGGAAAAAAAATCACTGTTCTTATACGATATGTCATTTAGAAATATATAAATAAATCTGACATTTAAAGGAATTTGGTATATATAATTGCAATCATTATAAAATCAAATCCCATGAATGAGATGGTATGAATAAAAAATTAAAATTAATCAGCATATTTTTACTCGCAGTTAATGGCTTAGTCCAAAAATCTTACCCCTCTGGTAAGGTAAAAAAAACAAATTCAAAGGCAAAGGTGATGCTATTTTGAAACGTGATGTGACAGGATTATTTCACATGTATAACAAGTCATGTCATTTATTAATTATATAATTAATAATAAAATCAAATCGCAATTAAAATTATGTCATTTACAATTATGATTTTATTTTTAGACTTCAAATATATTCACCATGTTTTGCATAACTATTAAAATTTCAAACTGATAAGTTTAATGTCGTTAGCCTTCCTCACGTGGTCGTGTTATACAACTATTTGGACTTCAGATCTGATGTTAAATAACACGATAGTATCATTTTACAATACATTGACTTCCTATTATTATTATTATTATTATTATTATTCAATAGTATCCGGTATTTGTGTATTTGAATTTCTATTTTCTTTATTTTGTTGTTTATTTTCTTTCTTTCTTTTTTAATTTATTATTATTTTTTTTCATTTAATTTTCATTTTGTTTGGCAACCGATTAATAGTGCAGCGACACTGTATTTCCAGAAAAAATTAATTGTTCCGGTTTAATGTGGCTCTTTACAGCAAACGTTAGCATATTACTTCTCAATGATCCGCTGCAACGGGTTGTACATTTCACTTTGTCCTAAAAACCAGTGTTAGCGCATTTCCTAAATTGTCATCTTTTTAATATGGAGATGTTAAAACAGCTTTAAGAAAATAATAATTATATTTATCTTTTTTCTTACAATAATCCTTAATTGGACAGGATAGGAGCGTTCTAGTCCTTTTCTACGATATGTACTTTCCTCTATGTGAATTGAAGATTTCGTCACAAACACTGAACATTTCGTACCTATAAATAGGACATTTCTTAACATACTTTGAACATTTCGTTTTATCTATCAATGGTCTTGGAGGCCACTGCGGTAGCTCAGTTGGTAGAGTGCTCGCTCCGTAAGTGGAAGGTCGTGGGTTCGAACCCCGGCCGGGTCTTATAATTATAATTCGCCAAGCACTCGGCATGCGAAATGAAAGTCACGGTTCTTTCGGATGAGAACTTAAAATAACTGAGGTCCCGTGTCATGGCAGACATGGCATGATAAATAACCCTGCTCTATAATGCCATCAGCGCAACGCACAGGCAAAATTTCTGCACTTTCGCCTATAGCTGGCGACGTCTTGATATAAGTGAAATACTCTTGACTTGGAACGTTAAACACCATTACTCAACTCAACACTAAAGTTCTTGGCCATCTACAAGTATATTTTAGGGACATATAATCCAATTTGTTATTACAAGCAATATGTATAAGTTAAACTTTGATGTTGTCGGACGTTTCATTCTCTACATATTAGACTTTGTACCTAAAGAAATAACAATGTTTTTCCTTTTTTGCACGATTTATTCAATAATATAATATAAGATAATCTAAATTAGATGAACAATTATTCCTTTCAATGTGTTAATTAAGGTCATTTGTTACATGTGAACTAATCTTTAAAAAAGACTAAACAGATTTCACTAAATTCAGAGTAAAATCAGCCCGGCTGGCATTCAATATGGTAATTTTTGAGCTGAATTTTATACAAATGAATTAACAACGAGTTTAAGAACAAAATTCTTCTGTAATATCAGTAATAAAGTTAAGAAAGTCATAGCAGCCTTGAATCGCTTTGTATTATGGTGAAACTAAACTGAAATTTTTATACAAGCGAATTATAACTAGTTGAAAGACGTACATTGCGAACTCCTCTATTATCAGAATTATGTTAAAATGTTTGGTAGTTTCGACTGACCTTAAGCCCTATCAGGCTTTTTTAATGAAAAATTTGAACGGAAATTTTATACAAACGAATTAAAATTTGTTGGAGGATGTGGAACTCTTCTATTATATGAATTATGATAAAAAAGTTTAAATGTGTCGACTGACCTTAATTTACTTTTTTTTTAAATAAAGCTTATACAGTTTACGTAAGGAAATAATTTTGTTGTCATTAACATACAAGAACGGACACCTGTCAGATTCGATGAAGAAGTAGGGCAATAAAACACCGTTCGTTTGTTAATTGTATAAGAGGTCAATTAACAACGTAATAATGCATAAAAATTGATATTTTATCTGACCATACAAACTGACCGATGAGGGATCGGTGTTGATGTATTCTAAATGACCAGCGCCCAGCGGGCATTGAACTTCAGCACAACAATTCATAACGGACAAATGTCTTTATTTCTTAATATTGACAACTATTAGGGTCTTCGACCATTGACACGAGTGTCATAATGTTGATATCTCTGTAATGTTCAATCACATGGTTCTTTCTTTATTAGTTTTCTTGAGAACAAAGACTTTTCATTCTGTAACCCTTCTGAAGATCAAAGACTTTTCAGTCTATAGCCCAGGTTCACTGTCTCTGTTGAAAAATATATGTCTTGAAAACCAATCCCGATTTTCAAATATAGAAATAAAGACTTTGTGTTACGGGGTGTGTAGGTATGGTTCTATCATGTTATTTAATGAATTTTAGCATTAATACATTCAAAAAATGGTATTTTTGTTTAATGTATTGAATGATAGAATAAAAAAAAATGGCTAATGACATTTACAAACTTTTCACCATCTCGCAGAAAGGTTAACGAAGTTAATAATCATAGAAAGAAAGAAAGAAAGAAAGAAAGAAAGAAAGATAGATAGATAGATAGATAGATAGATAGATAGATAGATAGATAGATAGATAGATAGATAAATAAATAAATAAGAAAAGTCGAAAAATGATATAAATGTCCTTAAAAGTGACCACCAAAAATCCATACATTCTTGATAAATATGTTAAGATTTTTCTATGAGATATTTTCTATGTAACCAGGCACGGTACGCGTTGGAAAAACGCACCATACCTAAATGATATCACTCCAAAATAAATATAACTTAACTGTTTTAAATAAAAATAAATGCACATGTCAATGAATCTTTGTTTAACACATTCGGAATCTTTCCAAAGCTTTATAACATATATAAGAACTACATCAGATCTCTTTCACTGTTTTTCCATTATTTCATTTTAGCAATTTTTTTGCAAATTTTTGCATCACTTTCAGGCACATTCCTTGACTAAAATTTTTTTTGTAAAAGTAAAACAGTTTCACAAAAATTCTCCTTAACTTATCATGCAAATTTTAATTTTAAAGTATGTCGTTAAAAATAGGAATCCGTTTTGCAATCACGTTTGGCATGTTGACAAACATTTTTTATGTTAGGAAAGATTGTAAAAATGTGATTTATACTTCCGATCTTTCCATTAAAATATGACAAATTTTGAAAAAAATATTTTATGTTATGTAGGCTTGCTACACAATGCAGATAAGAAGCCCGAGAAGATCAATAGAACAGTGACGTGGAATACGGATAATCCGATATCATTCCATAACCTTTGCCTGCTTGTTTTAACCACATAATTCACGAAATTACCAAAAACGTGTTACAATACACAATAGAAACACAGGAAGAATAAACCCATCAACAGTATCACGATGTGTTTAAAGAGAGTAATATGTATTATGTAGATCATAAAATTGGTATGAACATCCTTATACTAAAAATAAAAATGAAAACTGTACCAGGATAAATAAAAATAGAAAGAAAAGTGTAAATAAACATAAATAAATGAATGAACGAATGAATGAATGAATGAATATACACATAAACGATTGAATGAATGAATGATTAAATGAATGGATGAATAAATGAATAGGCATATAAATGAATGAATGAATGGATATATATATATAAAATAATGAATGAATGAATAAACATATAAGTGAGTGAATGAATGAATAAATGAATGAATGAAAGAAAGAATGAATGAATGAATGAATAGACATATAAATGAATGAATGAATGAATAGACATATAAGTGAATGAATGAATGAATGAATGAATGAATGAATGAAGAGATATATATAAATGAATGAATGAATAGACATATAAGTAAATTAATGAATGAATAAATGAATGAATGAATGAACGAATACTTTAAATAATTACTCTATAAGACAAATAAAAAGGCACAGACCTGTACACAGCGACAGTACTACTTTATAAAAGGAATTTTATACATGTAGTTTTTGAATAAATAAATAAATAAATAAATAAATAAATAAATAAATAAATAAATAATGTAAATAGATAGATAGATAGATAGATAGATAGATAGATAGATAGATTTGACAGCTGATTTGGTTTGATACAATTTAAGAACTGTAAATTTGTGTATATACCCCGGGGTCACAAGACATACCCTAAGGGGCACCTGTCTCACTGTCTCAAGTGTTAGTCTGATGAAGGAGACATTATCTTCACTGATTGATGTAATAGTTTATATGAATAGATACTCATTATTTAGGTCAAGTTTTGATGTTGAAATTTTAATTATAAATAAATAAATAAATAAATAAATAAGTAAATAAATAAATAAATAAATAAATAAATAAATAAATAAATAAATAAAATATATTAACAAAAATCATTACCTATATCATTGGCAAAATTTGAATTTCTATATACAATATGACGTACAAAATTAGCAATGTCATGAAAACTATTATAATATACATGACAAATGCTAATTTTGAATAAAGAAATAAAGTCTAGAGTCCGTAAAAAATTCTTTAATCGTCTCTCTACTTCGTTTCTTGTTTTTGTTTTGCTCGTTCGTTTCATTGTGTTTCCAATTCTAATTGCGGTTATGGTTTCTGGACGTCCAGTATTTAAAAAAATTGACAGTGGTGGAAAGAAATAATGCTGTTTCACTTCTGAGTCATGACCCTTTTACTGACATCGATGGAGAGAAAGTCGGAGAACCCAGAGAAAACCAAAGACCGTCGTCAAGCAGACAGACAACATTCCCTCATACTAGAATCTGTCCTGAGAGGGGGTTATGATAACCCAGGCGCCAAAAGGCGCCGAGACGACTAACGCGCGCTTTCGAACACTAGAGCACCGAGCGAGTCTATGCATTTATAAAGCGTGTTTGGTTGAATTTTGAGATAGATTATTTTGATCTCAGGATATTTTTTGTTGTTGACCGCACTTAATGTCAATCAGAAAACGCCAAACACGAATCGAGTTAAAACAAACTACTGTTCTCTATATAGAAATAGCATGTAACACAGATTATATTAAGGTTCGATGTCCGGAGTTTACGGCTACCTCTGAAGACTTTCTCCCTCCAAATGACTACCACCTGAGTAAAAGTCTTAGAATCTTATTAGTTGGTTGGTTGGAATGTTGTTTAACGTCGCATCAGCAATTTTTCATATATTCACGATGAAAGGAAGTATATTTTTATTTTAGGATAAATTTAAAAATAAATTGCGGCGTGGGGCACGCGAGTGTATTGTGGTCTGCCTTTTACTAATGCGCACCAAGTGTGAACTTTTGTCAAGGTACTAGCTCACAAAGTTTGTATGCCCCATCAAAGCATACCACTCCAATCACGCTAACCTGACAGGATAACAAAGTCGATACTTTGTCCTTTTTGCCAACCACCAGGCGAGAAAACAGTTTTTAAATTGTAGTCATATGCATGATCCGGTCGGCGTTAGAGCCCACATTTGCATCAACCGACCGGCGTTCGAACCCAAGACCTCTCTCGTATTACTGATCTAATCAGGAAAAAATATTTACATAAGTCTATGCATGTATTTTTTATTCAGAAACCTTCAGCTGCCCGGGCAAAATGATCGAAAATGATAGGTAAACAACTGATCATTTTTGACAGACCTGAAACGGATTTGACCCTTCATCTTCACTATGTGTCTCCTATAGTAATCAGCAAACACGAATGAGGCTATTTAAAGCAATGTCATTTTATTAATTGATAAAAGCAAAACATTTCAAGAATATAGTGCCCGCTTTGGATTGCTAATATCTACAATCTTGAAAAAAAACCCAGTAATTTTAATTAACAAACATCATGGACACGATCGTTTAAATGTTTAATTTAGGTTTATAATTAAAAATGATCTGAATTGTGGAAAAACAATCCAATTATAAAATGATTCTTTTTCGGAGGTTTGTTGTTGCAAGAACTTAAATCGGGCATTTAATCTCCCATTTCATGAATAAGATTGGCTCCTTTAAGACTTGACTCTTATCTATTATCTAATCTATCTATCTATCTATCTATCTATCTATCTATCTATCTATCTATCTATCTATTTTTTTGTTTGTTAAATATAAATATTATTTAAAGACCTATTCACATTTTAAATCATATTAAAGTTTAATTTTAAAAGAAAGAAAGATAAAAAGAAAAGAAAAGATTTTAATAAAAAACAGAAAGAAGAAAAAAGAATGGGCGAATTTTTTCAGGGACGTAGCGAAAATACCAAAAGTACAGGTCCTTATTGAATAACACACTGAAAGTGGGAAAATATCATCGTTATAGAACGACTGCATATATATATATATATATATATATATATATATATATATATATATATATATATATATATATATATATATATATATATATATATATATATATATATATATATGAACCCTTTGTTTTTGTGACGACTCTAACAAACTATAAGTGTCAAAAGTCAGTAAAAATGTAACATAAAGTCTTCATAGTCCTTTACTGCATATTTCCTGTTAGGTAGATCTAGAGGGATAAAAGTATAACGAGTCGCCGATTATACCAGGTTGTATTTCTCCGTAACTCAATGTTATTACTGGCTATGCAAATTAAACACAAAAATACCGGTCCCTGTTTTAATAACAAACCTAAAAGCATAGTAATAACTTTGAACAACACTCTGAAATTACGTTAAATACGTGGAATTCCACCAAGGAGGTGAGACCGGGTGCTCCGGAAGGGTACGCACATTCTGTCTAGGTGGATAAACAAGCCACGTGTAAATAAAAATTGAGAATGAAAGGAACATAGAACTATGCAATTTGAAACTGTCTATAAGAACAACCCATGGTTAATAAAAAGTATTAATACTACAGAGTGCCTTACCGGGAGACAGACTGATGACAGTGCTCAAACTTTTGTATCATAAACCTTTGTCTTTTTTAAATTATAGTTTCAGTTTTAATGTTTTTACTCTGATAACTTTTGAGGGGGCCTCGGTGGCCGAATGAGAGGGGCCTCGGTGGCTGAGAGGTCTAAAGCGCGCGCTTACGGATGTCAGCGCCTCTCACCGCCTAGGTTCGAATCCCACTCGGGACTGATCCTAGTGTGAGAAAGTTTGTCAGTGCGCCGAAGGTCTTCTTCGAAGGTTTTCTCCGGACACTCCAGTTTCCTCCACCATTCCAGAACTGACCGCCTCGAAATAACTGAAAGATTCTTGACTGGGGCGTAAAACACCATTTCTCCACTCCACTCCACTCCACTCTGGTAACTTTTGACTGACGCATGGGCTTTTTAAACCAAGATTGTTCGAAAAAACCCATAATATCCCGTAATGTGTAAATCATTAAAATTTAGTTAAAATCGCGCATGTGAATTAGGATTATAAAGACCATGTGATTAAAAATATAAATTTTCCAATAACTGCATCGCTGATACCGTCCTCTTTTATTAAGGTATTTCTTGTTTTGTTGTACATGCACTTTGTTTGACCTGTCTACAATGACCACCTAAGTGCAATAACTAAGATGCCCATAAAAGGGGTGTTTTATTTAACAGGCAAGATTATTTTAAACATGCATAGAGGGTCAGTACAGGGAAGCTGAAATCTTAAAATCTAAAATCTGCCACAAGAGGGATTCAAGCCAAGGCGGGAAGACTCGCTTACCGCAAAACCCCTACCACCCAATTGGAAGTGATCGAATGATCGAAATTCGCAATACTTTATTATTTATTTATTTATTTATTTACTTACTTATTTATTTATTTATTTTATATAATAATAATAATAATAATAATAATAATAATAATAATAATAATAATAATAATAATAATAATAATAATAATAAATATCAAAGAGAGCGTTTGGTATTTGGTTTAGACAGCTCAACTTATATGGACATATATTATTCCATATTTCATTTTACTTTCATATTTTTTTTTACTCACGTCTTAAATAAGCTTAGGGCGCAGATTAACATTACATTGAAAATGGTTTTAAGAAGTAAAACGGTCAAATTTTTATTAAGACTTGCCAATCACATTTTTCGTTTATTTCTAAATAAATGTGAAAACAATTGATCGACATAAATGGTTTCAATTCCACTGAGAGAGAGAGAAAGAGAATGAGAGAGAGAGAGAGAGAGAGAGAGAGAGAGAGAGAGAGAGAGAGAGAGAGTTAATTATTTATTCGTAATTTCTGACAGCAAGCGGCTGAAATGATTACAATTGGTGTTTTCTAATATAATTTTGTGTAAGCAGAAATTCAACTCATGGAATCTGACGTCACACGTTTGTCTCCATAGCTCCGGGGCTATTATGAATGACAGATTGTATCTGGTAAGAGAACTAAGGGGATTGTAGCATCCAATGTTTTGACAAATGGGACCATAAATCTACCTCAATTGTGGTATAAATATCCATCAATGAAATTATATCAACCACTTGTCTGTGCATAAAAGTCGTTTACGGATCTGCCCTTCGTTTTTGGAACGGGAGAGATCTTGATTTTCGAACACAAAATGGAGAAAAAAGTCATTTTCGGAATTGCGCTTCTTGCTGTGATTATTGGTAAGATTATTTTTAAACATTCAAATTTTTTTCTTGTGAAATTTTGGATTGAAGTTAAAGAAAATAATGTTTTTGCAAAATTAAACGTTAAACCTTTTGAAAAATTATTGCAGTTTTAATTTTATTTTTTCTGTGGAGCCTAATGTGGTAACAGAAAAATTTGTCAATGGTTCGAAGTTAAAAAAAAATGTTTCAATTTTTTTTGCAAAGAAAAAAAAAAAATCTTTATGTTAATTTTTTAATTAAATGTATAAATATGTATCACCATCAATTGGTTTTATTTTTTATATTTATCCAACGTGATATTATTTTTCACTCCCTCATTCGTTAATAAAACAGCATTTCGTAAAAATTTTCATTTTTAAATGTATTTATTTATTTATTTATTTATTTATTTATTTATCCATTCATTATATATATTTATTGATTTTATTTATTTTTATTGTATCATGTATTTCATCACTAAGTTTATTTATATTTTTAATTATCTTTTCCTTACATAATTTCTTAATTTTCGCTTGTTTCAATTTTATTACAATCTTATATTTCAAAATAAATTTCCCATGATTTCATATTTAATTTTGTTTTCTTTTCTCTTAATTTTAGGTGTTGTGCACAGCAGTAAGTATTAATTTAATTTTTATTTTGTTTACTTACAATTTAAAATGGATTTCCTCTTGCTAAATTGCACGCAATTTAAAAATAGCGATTTATCAATGAAAAACTTTTTTTTTTAATTAACAAAATAGAAGCATGGAGTCCAAAATGTTAAAGTATCAGTGTGTTCCTACGGCCCCGGTTAATCCTAAGCCTGAGATAATTTGACGATAATTGGAGTTTTTTTTACGTATACTCCGATTTCCTCTACCATCTAATTGACTGCCTCGATAAAAGTGAAAGAAAAAAAGTTCATAACAGGATAGAAAAAAATTCTCGCATTTTTTTTCGTCGCAAGACTTATGAGACACGCGATGCGTCTTGACCGATCACTGCGGGTGAAAATAGGCTACTGCCACATTTTTCACTGGATCATAATAGTGTGGTTTTTAGTTTGTCATCCATACCTCAGAAGATCATAAAATTTTCCTCAATTTTTGAAATTTTTCAAAATAATTTTTTTAAAAAGTAATGTAGATAACAATTATATAATTAGGACATAATATTGTATAAAAAGTTTATATAGTTTAGATACGGCCATACACAACAATAAATATGTATAAGTAATTCTTGTGTTACGGTTAGTTAGATGGCTGTAATGTTGTTTAAAATCGCGTTGCGTCGCTTCACCGATGCTTCGGCCATTAGAGAAAAGCGAGTTTATTATTTTTAAGCATTAATCTATAAACAAGTGCGTATTATGTTCTGCCTTTAAATGGCACACATTTAGGGCGAGTTCAGTTTGTTATCTCACAAAATCAGTAAGTCACAGACAAGCATATTACTTAATAGTCGATACTCAGTCATCTTAATGCCAAGGCTACGCTAAAAAGTATTTCAATTTTCATAGTCTTATGTATGACCCGACTGTAGTTCAATCTCACAATCAATCGCTCCTGAAACGGACGCTTTGCCTCCGAGCTACTGAGGCGGTTCGTTTGTTTTGGAAAAAGGATAATCGAATCTGTTTGTAAAAGAATATAACTGCTACATATAAGTTTCAAATTATCTCTGTTTTAACTAGTTACATTACAATATATGTCCCTCTCCAGGTGATTCCATCAATATATTCCTAAAGATATTTTCTTTGCTTTCCATTTATATCAAATTTTTTACCATAAACGTGTCACGCTCACGATTACCTTAAGATCTATATATAGATTAATTTTTGAGAAGTTCCATCGGTTTTTCTTTCCAAATAAGAATTTGTAAAATAATAATAATAATTTTGTCATATTTTCCTATTTTTCTATTCTCGTACAAAATTTCCTGAATTGTGCTTATATTATTAGTTTGATTGACATTTAAATGTTAAGGTGACATAAAAGACAGAAACGACACTAAAAATCACGAGTTTTCGCACCACGATTGCCAATTTTTCCCGGAAAAAAACGTGCACAGATTAGACCTGAAACGTGACAATTTATACTAGAGACAAAATTAGACACTTTTTGAAGAGTTTTTTAAAAAGTTGGTTTTTTTTTATATCTAGTTCCCTAGAAGTTCCGGTTTTAAAATTTGAAACATCGATAGATATAAACCGCATGGTAAAAATAATGAATGAAATTTTAATTTTTTTTTTAAATTACCGAAGTCCACTAACGCAATGAAAATAATGAATGGAATTATAAATTTTGAAAAAAATATATTTGAATTACCAAAGTCCAATTTTTTATTTGTTTTGAATTTTTTGTTTTAAAACATATCCAGTAAAACCTTAAAATTTTATGCCAGTCGTTTGTTTTGTTTACTTACTTACTGTTAAGCAAATTTTAATCCTCAAAATCTATTTTTAAGTCTTTCTCAATTTTTAGTGAAATTTCGCTTTATAGCGCAATAAGATTTCAGCAAAAATGGTGGCAATGAATCAAAATTTTAATGTACTCATAATTATAAGACAAACTCTTCTGGTGGTTACTTCTCTCCGAAATAAGCGAAAGAAAAAAAAAACTTATCAATTTAATTCCAAAAAGGTACGAAATACATGTATTAAGAAAATATATGTTGTTGTTTTTATTTATTTTCGTATTCTAAATTTGGCATTTTTAACTCAAAATTCGCCATTTTGTCTATAAAAAAAATTATATTACGTTGCAAATTTTATAGAAAATCAGTGATGAAATTGGCATTTAGGTTCAAGTATGAAGCAACTAATATCGTAAACAAAATATGTTTTATCATGGTAAAATATGTATTCAGACGACGCGTGATAAAACAGATAGATAAGGGTTTTGTTTTATAAAAAAATCGGAATTGTTATGGGACAACTGGTCATTCTTTGACTTTTTTGACCGTTAATAATGACCAATGGTCAGAATTGATTGGTAACTTTATCAATAAATAAAGGCGATTCATCATATCGGTCAAAAAACCACCACGACAACTTAGTTCTCTCTATTGTGTAAGGTATGCGTTAGGGCAATATACGACATTTTACCCCCTATAAAAAGTGATCGATATGACAGCATAACCATGTTCTCGATCGTAAAAGTGCCAATCATACTGCAAAGTCGAATGCGCACCTGTATAGTTGGTTATCCATCGATATCCGGAAACTAACAACTAAGAACAAGAATGAACGTGATATCCTCTATAATAAAACCAAAACGCATATCTATACCATACAATTGTTTAATCACCCGAAACCGCAAATGTCAAATAGTTCGATTGTTTTCCATAAATCTAATTCAATGAACATATGGCTTTGTAATTTCTCTACATGATTTGTATATTACGCAATGTTGCCGCTAGGTCAGTGCAACTAAAGAAAACGCCGTGCTACTTACTATGCTTGCCAGTGTTTCAAAATAAAGACATGAAAATATCTGACTCTAAAAAAATAGAAAAAAACGTATAATTATATAAAAGTTACGACAACTTGAGATTAAAATAATAAACCGTCGTCACTATTTGGAAAACAAAGCACATTTCTATTAATTAAACGCTATTAAAATTATCCCGTAAAATGACAAGGTTTCAATATTCAAAATTGGTCTTAATCGAAAGCACTTTTTCAGGATAGTACATGCCCCTTTCGCTCTTTCACCGCGGAACTTCGTAAATTGAGTGGTCTTAAGTGCACTTTTTTAGACTGAAGCGCCTCACGGATGGAAATTTTTCAGTTGGCTTGACAGAGGTCGATGGTTTATTTTCGGGATCTCCAATTTCTTCTACCCTATTCAAAGAGCCCCCCCCCCCCTGAAAAAAGTGAAAGGATCTTGACTTTGGAGTATAAAACAACTTCGAACTCTACACCACAAAATTCTCACTCTAGGATCTGTCCGAATGGAAATCGATTCCGGGCGATCAGGGACATTTTATAGTAGCGTGCTTTAATAAATAACTGAGCCAATGGGATGTCGCTTAATATGAAATGTATATTTTAAATTTGCTAAGGTAAATTATTATCGTTTGTTTTATTATTATTATTATTATTATTATTATTATTATAGTACACATGTATTTAATTTTTCTTTATTTTTTTCAGTGTACATTCCAAATGGTTATTACAAGAAAGGTAAGAGAAAGTTTATTTTACCCATTATCTTTATAATATAATAAGTTCGTTTTGGAGCCTGCCACGAGGGAGCCTTTTTGGCTCGTCTGATCTGGCAGGTGCTCGTTTCGGTTTCAATTAAGTAATTCTAAACTTCTTAAAGAAGAAGAAGCAAGAGACAAAAAAAAAAAAAAAAAAAAAATAAAAATAAAAAAAAAAGAAAACAACCCCTTTTAATAGAATGTTTGCTCAAACGAAGGCACAAAACTTCTTTAAATAAAAACATGAATGTCCATTGTAAATTATGTCTGTTTTAAAATTTAAAAAAGGCTTTTTAAAAGTTGAGTTTTATATTGGATTCATTAAACATGACTGTATTTTTTAATCTTTTATTAAAAAAAAAAATAAATAAATAAAAAATCAGTTTCATGGTTTACTCAACATACTGTATCTCTATTATATAAAGCAGAATAGTCGCTTCATGTCTATCACTTTTATAGATAAAATTATTTATATGGTTAACGATACGTGACGTTTTTTTCAAAAATTAAAATTAGAATTAATTGGCGATAACTAAAACTTAATCGTTATGTATTGGAAATAAAAAAAACCGCAAATACATAAATTAAGCATGTTAAACAACCTTACGACCTCATTACTAAAACATATTTGGTCTTTAACATTTTCACACCCTTTGTATAACTTTAATGACGATAGTTTTATATAAATTTCTGTTAATGAAAATTCCATTTATAATAAGATGTCCTAATTATTAATTACATTTGCATAATTAATTACATCACCGGTCTTATAAATTAAAAACCTCGTTATCAATGTCATATTAAACTTTTGTCCTATTATTAATGAGAATCAAAAGATCTGAACGCCGGAACAATTTTATGAGATTTTTATAACCGTTAAAAGTCACGGCTTTTTTTTTTAATTGTCACAATACGACATTTTCCTGTAATAAAAATTTGTTAATTTTATTGTTTTAACAAAAAAGACATTAATTACTTTCTTGTTAATTTTAAAAATTTATAGCAACTAAAATTGACAAAAACTGTTTTAACGGGGTTAGATGTTCCCTTGGAAGTTTTTTAAAAGTAGGACATTGAAATTACGCAATTGGCTGTATTGTAAAGCAAGTTTTGACATCACAGTTAAAATAGTTTAATTGTATCAAGACCCCCTGACTGAAATTGGCAACGTCAAATTATGTATGTGGTTGACGTTTAGCTTCTCCTGAGTGGCTGAATGGTCAAAGATCAACGCGACTCACAAACGCTTAGATATGAATCCTAATCGAGAAGATCCAAAGAGTTAAACTTTAATTAATTAACTTTTTGAATGTAAAGACGGTTTTCTCTGGAAACTCCTGTTTCCTCTGCTATCCGAGAACTGACCGTCTTATTTTGCTGACACTAGATTAGTTCAGTTGGGTTCCAAATTAAAGCGTCGAGACACCCGACGGATAGGAGAGAGAGAGAGAGAGAGAGAGAGAGAGAGAGAGAGAGAGAGAGAGAGAGAGAGAGAGTATATAAAGTTCATTTGACACTTGGACAATCTAAATAAATTACTTTTTAAAATCTTCCACAAACGCCCACGTAATTATTCCTGAAATATTTATTTTCCTGGCGATAACAATGGAACTACTTTAAACATAAAACAATATCACATTTTTCCCTGTCTGAAATATTACACAGAGCCACCTGTTTTAATACATCCGGGGCAGTAAATGTCACATGATTTGATGTTTATTTCATTCACGCTTCTGTGTCTTGCTCGTTAAGTGAAACATAAATTTCATGATTTTAAGGAAACACAAGAATGAAGAATGACCAAAATATTTTCATATTTTCCCCAACTGTTGTATTTTTATTTTTGAAGAAAATTGTGGTTTCTTTGAAATCCCAGATAAATAAGCTTAAATAATGACACCATATCAAGAGTTCTAACTTAAAAGGAAATAAATGATAAATGGGTCACCAGATCGCTATAAAAAGCCTTAAAATTCCAGAAAGGAATATACTTGTCAATTCAGTAATTAAATTCAAATATTAAAAAAAAGGGTATATCGCAAAGCAATTAGTGAGTTTGATTGGAGATTATATATCGGAATAGTTAGATAAAGAATTTTTAATTAGATTGTAATATATTATTTAAGTTGTAAAATTTAAATTACAGCACTACGATATCCATATCAAGGTAGATATGATGTAGTTTTGTGTATTAATACATTGTGTTGTTAATAGTTGAATCTCTCTCTCTCTCTCTCTCTCTCTCTCTCTCTCTCTCTCTCCAATTTTAGTAATGCCTATCAATACAGCACGTCCATTCAAAATAGTAAAAATTATATCTTTTTTCAATTCAAAGCATAAGCAGGAGATATCGTTTTTACAATAATCGATATCACATTGCTGGAATTTTTTTTCTTTTTTGCTATTACAGAAAATAATTTTTAAAAAATTAAAAAAAAAAAAAAAAAAAAAAAAAAAAAAAAAAAAAAAAACATATATCTGCTGTATTTTAAAGTTGTTTTGCAACATGAATCTACATAATATTTGCAGAAAAAATTTTGAGATAGATTTACAAAATCATTTTTTAAATATAAAAATCGCATAAAGCTTAATTTTTCAAATGATTCATTCGTTGAGTGTATTCTATTAAAATACATGTATTAATTAATTTCAATTTTTGTTCATTTTATCAGCTTCTAGAGCCTTCTATATAAGGCGAGGTATGTTCTGTTGAAAATAGCGTAGAAAATTGTAATATGTCTGAAAATTCTAACAACTTATATTTACTAATAGAATATCTTATAAGGGGCGACAACTGTCAATGATTTCCTCCAAGGAGCGTAAAATAATCGCAATACTCCGATGTATTGTTAAATAAATTGTCCAATAATTTCAGCATTTAAATCATTTGAGCACCGATTGCATGTTTGTTTAAAAATCGATGCTTTTTAACTTCGCGATTATAGGACCTAATAGTTGAATGGACCTGTTGTGGATTGTGCTAGTGTTGGCATCTTGCCAAAAAGAAGGAATTTTGACTGATAGATTTCAAATCTAATTTTTTTCTAGATTAAAAACATAGTATTTATATTATATAGACGCTGATAAATTATTTTCGAAATCTTAGATGCGGTCAATACGTATTCTTAATATTTTCCAGCCCCATACATTTTAATTACTCAAAACGACATCCGAATACATCCGGTCTAAACGATACTTCCGGTTTATCTGAATTAGTAACTTCATCACGGAGAAATATAAACGGGTTTAATTTGTTAATTTTTCAGAGGTTTAATTTTAAATGAATTTTAATTTTTTGTCAATACAAAGAAAAAAAACTTGAATAGTTTCGATTCATAGAAATAGATTAGTTTTTAAATAAAAAATGTGATTAGTATGTAAATGTCTATATAGCATGTTATGTGTAGTATTTTTATTATTGTTATTATTCTTGAGATACCTGTAAAAACTTGTAGCAGGTATCCCAATACCTTAACACAAGAGCAGAGAATTAAACCCGGGGCACATTGGTTTTAGGCGAAAAAGCTAACCACTGCGCCACTTGAACAATTCTAAATTTGGATTTGATCCCACTGAAAAAAAAAACAAGATTTTTGCATGTATAAAAAGATATGTGATTTTTTAAAAATCAAAAGGTCCTCCGCGTAGGCCATGACAAAGAATGCGTTTTATGAACTATCACAAAGAACGTTAAAATACTATAAGAACTTGTTAAATTAAAAATAAATGGTTTTGTTTAAAACTAAAGATGTAAATACACGTGAGTAGTTTAGTTGTGTGAATAAATCGACGCACAAAAAAAAAATGTATTGGTTTTATATTAAAACAATTGATTTTTTCCCTGTTATTATTGTTTTATGTGAAGAATGTTTTTGTTTTAACGAGTGTATGAAATGCAAGTGATATTTATGTCTAACTTTGTTTAAATTTTTCCATTACAGCTCCATTTATTAAACATGGTGAGTAAAATATTTAAATTACTCTAAACATAAATGCAAAAATAATTTTTTACAAAACTACATTTTTTATAATATTTTGGTTCAGTTGGTTATATTATAAGACAAATTGAATACACTGATAATTAAATACTCTCTATCTCTCTCTCTCATTCTCTCTCTCTCTCTCTCTCTCTCTCTCTCTCTCTCTCTCTCTCTCTCTCACACACACACACACACACACACACACACACACTTTTTTGTAGATTCATAATATAAAAAAATTATTCTTCTTTCCATAGTTCGATATATCAAGCCGATTGTCAGAGGTTAGAAAAAATCATTTGTATACGAACAGTAGAAATTAACATCACTCACTAATATCACATTTTACAAGGTTTCCATTTGTGTTGGAAAAATATTGGTTTGAAATTCTACAATTTCCTGTTATAACATTTATTTACATAAAATGTAGATTGAATGAGTAGTCTAGTAGTGATTTTTAATCTTAACTTAAAAACGATAATTACTAATGACATTCATGTACCCAATCAAAACTAACTGACTCACTTTGTAGAAAAACATTATTATTTAAATGGACTGGTGGCGAATTTAAGAGTTTAGCGCATAGCTCAACATCGCCTTCGTAAATGACATTGCAAACCATTCCCGTCGCCTAAAAAGGGATTTTCATTTGCCGAGTTGGTTGGCCTCAAGCCCCGTCTTAAGACACGGAGTGTTTTTTTCTGCCGAAGTATGCATTAGGGTGCAAATTTTTGTCAGTCAATTTGCTTATCAATTTTTGATAGTTTTCTGTGGGCACTCCGGTTTCCTTTACAGTTATTGAACTGACCGATGGGATGTTATCGACATGGGCGTTAAATTAATAAATTACGTGATGATTTTTTTAAAACTAATTTTTTACTTTAAAACTGGCAGAAAAGAGTCGTAACTTTTTATAATTTCGATGATTCTCAATTCGTTTATTTTATCAGTTGGAGTTGGAGGATTTGCAATGCCTCCTGCACCATTCCTTCATCCCTTTCCATTTCCTGGACCACCATTTCCTGGTCCGATGTTCCCGTACAAAGTACAAGGTACGATATGTGTTCCAAGGCTCAAACTGTTTACTGCTTCCGCTTGAAGGTTAAATGGGTACACATGCTGCACGTGCTTTTGTTATCACAAATATTTATATCTTGTGTCTTTGATTTTATTCGTGTTCTTTAGCTTTAAGATGTCTCCATGTTTCCTCCTAACTTTTTAGATTGCTTCTAGAGTTACGCTTGCTTTGTCCATTATTATCATTTTTATTTTTTCCCGATATTCAGGAACCGTTCAACATATTCAAATGTTTTTATTGAAATATATCTTTTACATATTTTATTTCCTTACGAACCGATACAAGGTTGTATGTTGATAAATTGCTGTATACGTCCGAAAAGTTTTTATTGCAATCACATGTCCATTCGTATAAGATGCACGTGTTTTATTCAGAACTCCTACACTTATCTAAAAGTTGCTGACAACGTAGTTCTTCATATTTGGATGTCATTGAATTCTTTGAACAATATGTCAGGCGAAAAAAATTTCACCGGTAAATTTGTTCCCTGACGTTATAATACCAAAGAGCTATTAGTAATCTAGTAAACATTTTCAGATAGATTTCATATAATTCTTTGAAGCGTTTCTGCATGAAAATTTGAAAAAAAGTCATGCGTAGGTGGGAAATTGTTATAAATAGTATACAAACATGCGTTAGATTAGGTGCCGTTCTCGGAATAAACATTGAAGAAGACATTTATGGGACAAATATAAAAAGAAATCTTTATGATTTTTCTATTAAAGACACAGTTCATTTTTTATATAAAAGTGTCACTTTTAGCTTTCATAAGAAGAATATTTGGCGCTGTACAAAATTTTTGCCGCTTTATTTGCGAAATCGTCCGTTGCTAACAAGTTAACAAAAATGTCATTGTTATTGCCGTCATCTGCATCAAAATGTCAACGAAAAAGAATATAATATTTTTATTGATTCTAAGTCAATCAACTAAGGGGAAGCGAACTTGATGCTAAAATATCTCCAAATGCCCCTTTTTAAAAGATTTATTGTTCTGGGGAGTTTCTTCTGTTGATTTTTCAGGACTCTCCATGTTTTCTCTATCATCTCAAAACAGTCTATCTGGGGAGTTTCTTCAATTGACGAAGTTCAGTTGATTCTTCCGGACACTCTGTGATTTCTCTACAACCTACAACCCCAATTATACGTTAAACAATTTCAACCGAAGCGTATAACACCGATTCTCCACCAAACTCTACCCCATTCCATTGCGCTCTGACAAAGTTGTATATTTAAAAAAAATCATTTAGTCATAAATTGTAAACGATGAATATTTTAGTTTAATTATTGAAGTGCTAAAATGACTTAAAGTATTTATGTATTGTAATTCAAATATTAGATTTAGAAAATGTAGCTGGTTGGTCATGTGTAATTATTTGTATAATCAGTAACTTGTGTACAATTTTATTTTGTCATTATTAGTAGTTTTGTCGTTGTTAATTATTTGTGTAATAATAAGTTGTTATATAATTAATTGTTGTACTTTGTGTTCGCTGTATGTTGAATTCTGGTTACAAAATCATAATCATCGTCATAAGTCTTCAAAATTTACCGATAAAATTAAGTCTTCCTTCTACCCATTTTTTTATCTAAAAATGATTCAGTTTTACTGTTTATTTATTTCTTAATTACAAAATGCATCTAAATTAACTTGGTTACTGAGAACATGTATTTACCACCACAAAACTAATTTAAAGCGAAATTAATTTTTAAAATTCATTTTAAATTATCTCATGAAACCCAATTTTTTGAAACCAGAGTATATACATAAAATATACTATTGTTCACTAAGTTGTCGTTCTAGCATACAAGTATATGTTTTTCTTTGGTTTGGTATTTAGCTTCAATGTCATTTAGTTCTAATTTTGTTTAACACAATTTTATCACGTACAATTTTTGAAAATAAATATTTCAAACACGTTTATTTTTCTATTTTCAATGTTTCCTTTATATTAAGTATCAATCATTTTGATTATTTTATGGTGAATAGTAAATTTATCATATGACACTTCAATAATAAATGGAATTTTTAGAGTCTGTGTCATGATTTTAATTTACAGTTAAAATTGTTCTACGAAAATTCCTATGGGCGTAATCAATGCATAATCGTAAAATTTTAAAAGGTCTATCTAGACACCAAAGTTAGCGGCAAGCAACAAAGACTGTTGAATCCATTAACAACAAATATTATAGGCAAGCAACAAGAACGATTGAATCTATTTTGAACTAATATAAATAATTTCTTTTGAATATTTTTAATATTTTCTAAAAGAAATAAACTTAACAATCATCTTTATTTTAATTTACAGCTCCTCTAATACATAAAGTCAAATATATCAAGCAAGTACCTTTGATCAGAAATGGTAAGTGTTTAGTAATTCTGTATCAACATGAGTTTGTTATATCCATTGAATTATTTAATGATTTTAATTATATTTTTACATCTTTTTTTTTAAAATAAAATAATCTAATGCTGTTACAAAATAACGGGAAATTCTTATTTATTTTTTTTAAATTTTAACTCTCTCTCTCTCTCTCTCTCTCTCTCTCTCTGATGATTAGAAATAAATATATCGATTGATTTTATTCAAAACACTAGGAAAACATAAAATTGTGATTGGCAAGTCTAGGTTAAGTTGTAAACTACATGTATTTTTTTATTTTGGACATTTTCCATACTTTTAAAAATTTTCCTTTCTAATTCTATCTGTTAACATGTTACAATTTTTTTCTTTTAGTTGTCAAAATTAAAAGAGGTACATTTTTGTAGTTAATTATGTAGTTGATAATGTAGATTATATAGAGTGAATAGTAGTTATATATATATCCTTATATTATTTAGATATTTAAACCTTTTAATTTTACGACAATACTGCAATGTAAAATTTTACATGTTTTTAAATATCCTACCCCTGTTTCCGTCAAAAACATTGGGCAATTCTGGTCAAGTGATGACCTAATACACTGGTATTCTTTATGACATGTTATATAAAACCGTGCCAATTAAGCCTCTTAATGTTGAGTTGAATAAAGCCGCATTGTATGTTGAACCTTACAAATCTGCCTCAAACATGCCATTTCATGAAATCCTGTCTTTAAAGCCTTTGTTAGACCAAAGCCTGGAGTTTAATAACAAGTGGCTCGTTTTGAATTTTGCTTATGTGTTGCGCGTTCTTACAGTTTTTGACTATTTATTGCCAAAATATTTTAGACATTCTAAATTTTTTATTAGGGTACTTAAATTTTATACATTAAAGTTTAAAAAAATGACAGCGAAATTTTGAATCGCTTTAAATACGACCAAGATTTACATCGTCGTTATTACTAGATGCTTTACAATTCGAATGATTATGAAGTCTGTCAATGCCGGGATTATTCTTTTTTTAGATTCAACTTCAAACAGAGATCTAATAATTACGTTTTAAGCCCCATTATGTAACCAGCTTGAACTTGCGATTTCCGGTTAAATCATCAATAGATTTGAAACCGCGGGAAATGCCGTCATAAAATTTTATCCGTTGTAACTGACAACAATATTGGGCCTGTGGCATTAAACTTGGGAGGGGGGTGTAATTTTTGGGTTTAAACGAGACTCTTTTTGGAATTTTTTAAAAACATTATTTTAGTAGGAATTAGTAGATAAGATTTATTAGAAAATTAGTTAGTATTTTCATTTATAAAAAATAACAAGGTTTTGAGAGCAATTATATTGTTTCAGTTCGTCTTTAATTATTTTTAAACATCGATTTTTTTCCTTGATAAACATTTTAAACAAATTTTTCTTAGATGATAAAATTTCAGATTATGAGTCTTTTAAGAGATAACGCAAAATGAATGTGTTTATCTTTTATTTCGGACGCTTTTTCATTGCATAAGCGCTTAAAAACAAATTTGTAATACTATTCAGATTTTAAACTCTTTATCTGTCTGAACATAAACTTGATATTTTTCTAAATACGTGTACCATTATATATTTTTATTTGTGTTTCTATTGCATTTAAGGCATTTTTTTTTTTGATTGGGTAGAGGTAATGATTTTCGTCTACAATTTTTTTCATTCAATTTTGTTGTCAATTTCAGTACCAATTGTAAAGAAAATTATCCAAAGAGTTCCAGTCGTTAGAACCAGTAAGTATTTCTACTATTTTAACTATTGAACATTTTAGTTGTTTTTAAATGTGTTCACAGATAGGCTAATAGTTATCCCAAATAAAGAAGGCTCGGCGGACTAGTTTTAATCCCGGTTTCAATGACATTATCAACTACGAATGAATTATTTTCCTTTTGGATGTAACGTTTATTCCATCGCAGTAAAAAAGCTCCTTGATAGAACATTGAACATAATGGTGCTTAGTAGTGTAGATATCTCTAAATAAATTAAAGTCTTGGTGATCAAATGGTCTAAAGCGCGCTTACAAATAACAATGTTATCAAGTCCATTCCAAAAGATCCACATGTGAAAAGATGTCAGCTTACCTTCCAAAAAACGATGACTTCTCCAAATTATACAGTTACAACATCTTCAGGAAACGACCCTCTAGATAGATATAAACAAATTAATTGCACTTTGTATTAAGAGTAAATAATTATTTTGTTGTGGACTGAAATAAAACAAACCATTTTTTTAAAATCGATTGTTCAAAATGAATGTTTTAAAATTGAAAGAATGTTATAAGTTAAATTGTTTTTAATGTATGGTTAAGGCTTAACACACATTTTTCTCACGTTTGTAAAAGCACATGTTTAATACAAAATAATTACTATTGTCACAGTTATTTCATTTTGTTTTGTAAAACTGACCGACTTTTTTAATTTTTATTTTCAGTTATCAAGCCTAGTGAGTACAAACAAGCTACTTTATTTTATTTTTATTTTCAAAAATTGCAGGCTTAACAATTAAAGGCTGGGAACAATTTCATGTATACCAATTTCACATGTACCAATTTATTTCGTTTACACTGTTGACCTTTTAGACCGAAATATTTTATACTATTTTTTCGCCAAATTACTGAATAATTTATTTATTATTAAGCTTTTATGTTCATTTAATTGCTCGTTTTGTTTTTTGTTTACAAAAAACACCAGCATTTATTTTTGTTAGGCCTGTAAAATTAACTTTTTTGCAGTTTACATACTTTCAAGGTCTGCAAAAAAATAAAACAAATTAAAAAACATACACATTATAAATCACAGTCGTTATACAATATTACATCTATAACCTATAGATTCAAATTTTACATCTAAGCCCATTATTAAACAAAAGTATACCAATGAATTAACAATTTATACACGGTTGTTACAGGGGTTATAGTGAGAAATAGTAAGTATAGCATGTGCTGCTTCTGATATTGTTTAAATTAAACATGCTTATTGTTTAAGTGTGTGTTAAAATTTATTTTTTGCAAAATTATATTTCTATCAATGTTGTGAAGATTATAACTCTATAAAATGCTGTAATATATATGAAGAAACAGAAGAAAGACTGAAGAACTAGAAAATCGTAAAATCACCAACAAAATCTGCTTCACTACATTGTAAGAGTGTTGGATGTGTTGTGCTTTTCTATATCTTGCACTGTTGGTTGTGATGGTTGTGTTAATGTGCAGATGTAAACCGTTAAACCTGTTAAATATTTTATATAGTTGTTAATTATTGTTTTATAAGGATTTTGTATGTGTACCTTTCTTTTTTAATGTCTCATGTTTATTATTTTGTGATAAATTTTTTACAAGACTGCATTGAAATATGCTTACATTATGCGGGTACTGATGTTTTCGTTGTTTGGTATCTGTCCAAATCTGTTTTTATTCGTTGATTGCTTTGCTTGAACGAAAAAATGTGCACGTTTTGTGTCTCTGATTTTCTATATAACATTTTGAGTTAATTCTGCCATATTTTTATCATTAGATAATTTTATGTTATTAATTATACAAATTTTCATAGCTTTTCACTTAAAACTTTTGATTGAGTAACTTAAAAAATAGACACAAAGAAAAGAATGAAAGTCAGATTCAATTTTTTTAATGCAAACGAGTTTATTTTTACAAAAGATAAAGTATATATTTACCGCTAAGAACGTAGATTATTGTTTTATTTTTTTTATTAGTTTTATTTGTTTTCTAAATTTAGCAGCAAATTTCAGATTTTTACTTAATTTTTCATTATTATTTATAAAGGAAATATTCCAGTAGTCCAAAGAATTACAGGTAATAAAAAACACATACTGTATTAAATAATACAACATCAAAATCTGATAAAAAATTAATGGTACAAAAAGATTTGATTTTTTTTTAAAAAAAAAATTCAATAACTTTATCATTTATATTTCATCATAGACAAATTGTTTTAACGTTGAAAAACTATTAAGCACTGTAATTATAGATTAAAAGTTTTTTTAAAATTTGAAATCAAAGTACAAAGATTTATTTATGTGTGTGTGTGTGTGTGTGTGTGTGTGTGTGTGTGTGTGTGTGAATAAGACCTATGTAATACTTAGAATGAAGACAGTGATTAACTGGTTGAACTCGTGTAAGACAACTTTTTATTCTAAATTTTTTGATAGTTATTATATTATTACATAATATAATTTTTGTTTTCGTTATCAAAATCAAATTACCAAAACCTATGTTCACGCATTTGATATCTGTTTTGAGCCTTAATAACACTTGTAATCCGACGATAATTTTTTGAAACAACGTTCAAAAGTAATGTATTTTGTGATGGTTATTTGTAGAACGAGTACCTATTAAAGAGAGAGGTAAAGTTTAGACTTATAATGCTTCGTCAATGTATTTATATATTTGCATTTTTGTGTCTTTTTAAACCACTGAGGTTAGGTAAAACATAAAAGAAATTGAACTATCAGACTTTAATGGTTTAAATTAAACCAGTTTTTGTAATATATAACATTCTTGATATAGAACAAATACAATATATGTAGATTAAAATAGATACATGAAAATTAATGTTTGATCCAATGAACTTTTTATTCATAAATTAAATCATCTTTTCAATAAATGTCATTGTATATATCATAAAAATTATTCTTCAAATAGAAACCGAATTTTCATTAAAATTAAAATGATTCAATTAGAGTTTTATTGGCAATTTTAATGCGTCTTTGCGTAATTAACATTCAGATAAATTCTAACAACATTTAAAATCAGCATGGTTATTTCAATTTCAATTAAATTTTAAATTTTATTTTAAATTAGAAATTTTTGAAGGTACATTTGACAGTTATTTGTTATCGTATAAAGGAAAATATTTTTAGGTTTTTTGTAAATTAATTCTTACGTAACGTTCAATTTTATATATTTTTTTTAAGTATTTGTACCAGTACCACAATTAGGTAACACGTCGTGCTCTCTCTCTCTCTCTCTCTCTCTCTCCTCTCTCTCTCTCTCCTTTTACTAAAATTCCTTTTTCGTATCTTTATTACAAACTATTATATATATGGTCTTTAAATTTAAATCATATCATTTCGTTTTGAAAAATTTTAGAAAAATGATTCATTTTTGAAGATATTTTATAAGTTTTATCAAAACAATTTAGTTCATAGTTCCTTCTATGATTAAAATTGATCACTGAAATGTTTTAGGTAAAAACACTTTGTAAAGCATCAATTCTGGACGTTGTGCCATATTGATTTGTAAATTGTTTGAGCAATTTAGTTAACACTTTTTCTGTGGTTCAAGACAAACATTTTTTATAGGTTTTTTCTAATCATTTTAACATATCTATTATTATATTGAAATTTAATTATTTTGAAATTAATATTCAAATCTAATAATATAAGCTGTAATATTTCAAATTCATTATTTACTTTGTGTTATAAGTTCGTGTCCCACAAATCGTCAGACAAAGAGGTGAGATGTTTTTAAATCGAACAGTTAATGTAAAAGCTGTTCAAACATCGTATAATCTGCCACAATATTTGTAAAATTCAGTGTCGTAACTTGTTGCTTGTAAATACAGTAAACCCTGTGTCTAAACTTCACATTCGGCATCTTTGAATTATGTCCTTTGTTATTATAAGTTATATATAGAGAGGATATTTTGATACAAGGGCTTTAACACAGTGAACTTGAATGGCACTTTTTTATATGAATTGGTTACTATAACAGGTTTTACTGTAATACAAAAAAAAAAATTACTTCTGTTTTGTAATATGTATTGCGCAGTGTATTAATCGTTCAGTTATAAAGGGAATTAATTTTGTAACTGGCTTATTGTATGTACAATGGTAACGTATTAAATGCTTTAATTATACCAAACATACAATTGTTGGCGTAACCTTTTGCATTCTGCAAGGTACATAAACAGGGCTTAATGGTATGTGTTTTGTTGTATGTGTCGTTTCAAAGGTTTATTATATTATACACTTTACAGGGTGTAGATATAACCAATTTATGCTTATAAATATATTTGGGGTTTGTGTGCTGTAATTTGATTATTTTTTTTTTTACAGTTATTCAATAGATGTATTTGTTTTCTTTTAATTTCAATGGAAAAGTTATATATGTGTTAAAACAATATTTCAAATTTATATAATATTTTTTCACTAGAATTTTTTAATAATTAACGTATTAAAAAGAATTTAATTTCTGGAAACATTGTGTCTAGTAAATTCATAGTTTCATCAATTTTTAAAATTGTAACTCATTTTAAAAAGAAATTTTTACTCTTGAACATTCATGATTACTTTAGTTATAGCTCATTTTCTAACATTAAAATAACATGTTTTAAAAAGTAATAATTTCCTATACATATAAAGATCAAACCAAATAACAAAACAAAATGATAACTTAGTATAATGTAGAGTCTGTATAGTTGATCACAGTTCTCGTTGTTAATCAATTCTTCTTTATTTTTATACCGTCGTAGTTGTAGTACCTGTCCCACAATTAGGTAAATATTTCATTTAGTTCTCTCAATTTTGGTTTTTGCCTATATAGTTATGATTCAATTCAATACATATCCTTTTTTCATCAGAAATTCAAATTTTCTGCTGTATATTTTTTTATCGAAAATAACAAACATGCAAAACTTTCAGGAACCTTTTTCAAATTTTATTTATAGTCTTAACTTTTTTTAATTGTATTCAAAATGATTCCTTTTTGTGTAACATTTGACGCATTGAGAGTTTCATGTTTACCATAATAATATAAAAAAGAAATTTTACGTCTTTCAACGTAATATCACGTCGAACATTTTCAGATGTTATCAACATTTGCTGTTTTTATTTTTGTTATACAACAAATTCATCATATATACTTATAGTGTTGTCGTTTTCTTGGACTGGTATGTTTATGTTTTATTTTATACAATATTTCACAATAATGTTTTTTCAGTGAAGGTGACCGAAACTCGTGAGAAAAAAGTACCAGGTAGCCAATGATTTTTTGTGTGCTTTAAAATGTCAAGTGTTATTAATTGTTCATGTACTTTGTTTTGTCTACTTTGCTATGCAATAGGACGATGAATTAAAAACATTATCTTTTTGACAATATATTTCTCGATAAAATCTTTTGATTTTTTTTGAGAACAAAAGAATTTTTTTTTACAAATGTTAATGTCTACAATTCAAGTGGTGTGGGTGGTCATTAAAATATATAATTGTTGATTACGTTAGTATCTTATATCAAGTTTTTATATTATATAAAATTGACAAAATTTGAGTTGCTTTTCCAAGGTCAGCTTTATGAATTGTAAATTGTAATTGCTTTTATTGTGTAAACTGAATTTGTTTATATCTGTTTGCTGTGGAATAATTAACGTTTTATTTTTTAAGAGTGTTTGTATATCTAGCTTTTGATAAAGTAATTTTTTTACCATAACAAGCTCATATGAGTTTATCATAGATAACATTCATCATGTTGTTTATAAATTTTAATAAGTTAGACTTTCACTTGTTATCTAAAAAACAAAAATTAAAAAAAAAAACATTTACAAAGTTATTAATATTTATATTTTTCAGTGACATGTAGATATATATTAAATAACATGTATAAATCAAAGTTTATATATTTTTTTCAAAAAGCATCGTCATGATTATTTTTTCTAGATCTTTAAGAGCTAAAAATTGTTTATTGCAAACGTATTTTTTAAAACAAAAATGATTTACGTTATTAACTAAATTTTCTTTTGTGCTATATTCAAATACTAGTTCCGTTTGCTGTGCACCACGAAGGTAAATATTATACTCATTTTCTGGCTATTGTAGTTCTTTTTGATTTTGTTTTCTCAATACGTTGGAGTTATATATATCCTCTCTTCATATCACCGAGTCAATAATGTAAGTGTTATTTATATCAGCAATAAAGTGATTGGGCTACTATGGCAACATGGCGATAAATTCATCAATTTTATAGTCGGTATGCTAATATATAACGTTTAAGCTCATGCAAAACTGCCATCTTTCTATTTCTGATTTATTGTAATTGTCAAAATTCCAATACTCTTTTCGTCAGTGTCTATTATTATGCCCCTTTAAAATATTTATAATATGATTTACGGTCATCTAACGAATATATTTTTCCTTCGGTCTATCTTAGGTTCTAACCTCTATAATTATACTCAGGCTTGTTCCTGTTTTAGTGATAGATGAATTTCATATGTTTTCGGATGAGCATTGCATTGTTATTTGTTATTTTTCAAGTAAATTTAAAATGTTTTAATGTTGAATTTTTACTTTCTTTCTCAGTTGTAAAAGAAAAAATCGGTATGTTAAGACTGTGTGTTGCACTAAGTGTAAATGGGTAGGAATTCTTGCACAAGTAATTTGTTAAAGTGTTTGCTTCTATAAAATTGTAATTGTCAGGAACTTTTTTGCACATGAAATATTTTATATATGCGAATTGGTTAGTTTGATTTAAAGATGGAAGGGTGATATTTGTCCGTTTCGCTAAATATTTTGGAAATCTGGTAACAAGTTAACTATGTAATGTATTAGCGTTTCAGAGTAACTGTATATGTCTGCAATTTGGCGGTTAAAGAAGAAATGCTTTATTTAAGCTTTCTGTGAGTTGCGTGCCTGTGTGTGTGTGTGTGTGTGTGTGTGTGTGTGTGTGTGTGTGTGGACGTAATAATGAGTAAGAACTTTTGAGATGCATTATGTCTGTCTGTTGTTGAGTGTATTTGAATGTAATTTGTAAAACACTATAATTGTCTATAAAGTTTTTTAGGTGCAAAGAATATCAATGTTTTGTATTTATAGTAGATGGCGAAAAAATGTAAATGCTTTTTCCTTTAATGTTTGGATATGAAAAATATTTATTGTACACATTTTGAATAGAATGTGAATATCAATTAACACCGTTGCGCTTCCTTACACTTATAATGTATTATATATATTACCTGCGTTTAATTCCAAGCATAAAATACATGCATCCGGAAAACTATATTTCTTAGTTTGGAAGTCTGTATTACAAATATTTGTTTGAAACCTGGATCAAGAGAACAGATGATAAGATATTTTTTGAATATATACATAGCTACTCAGGGTTTTTTATCCAAGCAAGGAGCAAACTGTTGCATTACAATATAACAAGCATAATAAATATATTCACGCAAATATTGCTTGCGTAAATAAAAAATTTTGATACCCTTTTAAACAATAACTCACTACTCACTCACTCACTCACTCACAATTCTTCATATTAAAGTAATATGTAATTATTTTCTCTTTTCAATTGTAGTTCCAGTCCCACAACCAATTAAAGTAGAAGTTGAAAAAAGAGTTGAAGTACCAATCAAAGTACCAGTTGTACAAAAAGGTATGTAATTAAACTTTCTATAAAACGAGCTAAACGGATTATGTTTTAGACATATACATCAACCCTCATCTCCGATTTCGAAAGATTCATTTTTTGCCAAGAGAAATATTTCAATAAAGCACAATGTTATTAAAAAAGATAAAAAGTTTACATGTATTAATTGTCAGCCAGATCCTATAGTGAGATTTTTTTTACTTCACTTGAAGAATTTCTGGCACTCCGGTTTCCTCTATTATTCCTCAACGGACCTCTCCGATACAACACTGAATACAAAATTAGTTCATCCTATATCCTACATAACAATGTATAATATGTAGGTAAAAATAATTTCAAGGCATCTTTTCCCTCATTATATGTTGCCTTCATATGAAACACGAAATTATGATAGGTTTCAAAATGATTGTTTAAACCACTTCACAGTATAACATGATCTTCTCGAAAGTTTTGTAGTCTGCAACCTTAATACGTGTTAATTTATGATTTTTATCGCATGCAGTGTTTGATGCACTGAGCATTAGCAAGAACATAGGAAAATTGATTTTTCCAATCAATTTACAAAAACCAGTCAAATTCTGAAATGATATATGTTTATTTTGACCGGTAATTTGTATATGAATTATAAAATATCTGTTTTATTTTAATCCAGTTATACAAGAAGGTATATTAAATATCATTACTTTGCTTTCTGTGCTTTAATATGTATCATGCAATGCAAATTATATACTATATACCTTCACAGTATCTGAATCAAACAAAATCAATGTCTTGTATGCTACCATCTAGATGCTAAAGCTAGAAAATGAAATTTGGACCAGTTTTCAAAATTCTTCAGCGCTGATAAAGGATATCATCAAACCTTCAGAACATATGTTAAAATATCTTAAGACTTATATCAAGATGTTCTTTATTTCAAACACCATTTAGGATTACAAAAACACCAAATTATTTAAATAAAATAATTTTGTGCTTGTGTATTTTTCTCCCCTGTTTTAGTATATTAGACAGTTTTGCTGAAAATTCCCAATTAGCGATTATTTGTGACTATTTGAAACAGCTCACTTCATTAAATTGTTAATTTTATTTATTTATTGATAATGTTACCCTTACTATTAATTAACCTAGTTAAGCAATTTTGCTGCATAGTAAAATAGTTGCTTAAATTCAATCATTTAATTATGTAAGAATGCGTTTGGCTGCGGTAATTGAACTATCAAACATAATAATGTTTACTTCTGCCTGATAATATAGATGTTATTACGCAAATCATCGCCATTAGATAGACAGCGTGTTTATGGTACATGTAAAGCTTGTTTGTTGTACATGTAAAGTTTGTTTGTTGTACATGTAAAGCTTGTTTTTTTGTACATGTAAAGCTTGTTTGTTGTACATGTAAAGCTTGTTTGAAGTTTTTATAATTTTATGTTATGTATTGTTCTGGTACATCAGAGCTTCCTGTGTCAATACAGACAGGAACATTGGTGGCCGAGTAATCTAATGCACTCGCTTGTGGACTCGGGGCCTTTCACTAAATATAGTTAAATCACACTCGGTCAGATCTTAGGGTGAAAAATGTTTACTTCACTTTTCAGAAGTTCGGGCACTCGGTTCCCTCTTCTTTTCCTGAATTGACCTTTTAAATGTAAGAAAAAAATACTGGAAAGATAGAAAATATATCTAAGAAAAATACGTGTTTAGTTTTGATGTGCCATATGTTCACATACCAGAAATCAATTCTCAACATTACTAAGAATAAAAAATTTTCAAGTTTTATTTATTTATCAACATGTATTGTCCTCTTAAAGTATAATTCTATTTTTCTTTAATTTTTATTTTACAGTTATAAAAGAAGTTCCAGTTGAAAGTAAGTCTCTTTTCTATTTGTTCTGATAAAGTTTGAAAAAAATGAACAGATGATCATACCAAGATTTTATTGAATATATGCTATGCATGTGCAGGTTAAAGAATTGTTAATAGCAATCTTCAATCATCGCAAGGCTTTTCTTTAGTTTCGATAATTTTTTCTATTTATTTTGCTCCACTTCAAAGCGCAAATTGGGTCAATTATTTACCCAACATATGAAGCATTAGATATTTAAATATTTTTATTAATTTGCTTACAGTTCTGTATTTCTTCCTTCACATATTATGAATAGATCTTTGTTAAAATTAAACAAAAAGTAGGAACAAAATTTTTAATTGCCCAATAAATCAAAGGGAAACGCTTAATTCTGAAAGTCGGTTATGATCTGTCAATTTTATACAAAACCCATTTTATTATGAAATATATCGATGTTTTTTTTTTGTCTGAATTTTTAGTTGGACACAAGAAAGGTAAGTTTTTTATGTAATAACATTGAGTGAATTTAAGTTTTTTTATTTTTCCGCTTCTGTTTAACTTGTATCTTAACTACCTTTTGGACAAACGCTATGTGTAAAGATTTCAAACTGACCGATTTGTTAAATATCAGCAATTAAACTTTTATGTTATATTATTCTGTATTCCTTAGTCCAAGCATCTATGTGTCAAACTTCTTTTAAATTTCAAATTTTTAAGTTGCTTCGAAGGAAATTTTGTTTAAGATTAAAGACTTAGTAACCTATAAAGCGATTTTAACACGATAAATTTTAAATGTTAAAACGTGTATATAGAAATATTTTAGTTCTTGTAATGATTTTTTAAATTTCAATTTTCTTACAGTTTTATTCCATTTTATTGTATCTTCATCCTCGAAGTGTCTCGAATAACAGTAGACATTAACATTAATACTGAACATAGAACAAAGTCGTAGATATTATTCTCTGTGTCAAAAATGTCCTAGCTGAAATCACCCAACTTATATCTTAATCCTTATTTTTGTCTTATTATTAATATGTAGTTTTAAACATTCATCCTACAAATTATTAGTAAATCTAATGATTTGCGAATAGGGTAAACCGTTTATTAGTTTAGACTTAGCATAAATCACTAGAAATTATTAGTTGAGGTATAATATCACTATATATTTGTTGACGACTTTAGGAAACTATGTTAGAGATATATATGTCTTAGCTGTTTGTGAATGTTAGAACGTTTTAATTGTGTTTAATCTAACACTTATTTTTTTGTTTGTTAAAGTTACTTATTAATTTTACTTTCATGCAAATAAAAACATCTTTCTCCTGTTTTTATCTTAGAAGAACCTTATGAATGCCTATTTTAGTTGGTAACTTGTCTTACACAAAAGGTGTCTTAAAGGATGCGTTAAGACGTCTTATGATGTGCTTAAGAGTATCCTACATGACAACCATATCCCCGTATAGTCCAGTGAAAATTACGCTTAATATATGTGGATTTATCACTAGACTATATGATATCTGTAGCGGCTTGTCAATGCATGTTTTGTGCTTTCTATGTTATATGTTGTTAGTATG
Organism: Tegillarca granosa; assembly: GCA_029721355.1. NCBI lineage: Eukaryota > Metazoa > Mollusca > Bivalvia > Arcoida > Arcidae > Tegillarca > Tegillarca granosa. The sequence goes on along the minus strand of JARBDR010000686.1, from coordinate 1,432,557 downwards.
TTGACTCTCCTTTTTACAGATATTATTGATCACGGAATAGTAGATAATGGTTTTATTGATAACGGACATATAGATAATGGACATATAGATAACGGTTTTGTTGATAATGGACATATTGACCACGGTTTTAACAATGGTCCAATTGACCATGGTGTAGCTGGTAAGCTTTCATTGTGCTTTAAACTTGCTCAATTTTACTGCCAAAACGTTACTACACATTGCTCTTGTTGTTTTCAAATAGAATGTCCATTCGATTACAGAATGACAACGGCTCTATAATTACATCTCGCTCTCCCTAACTTAATACTTTTAATTATACGGAAGAAAATATCTTTGTTATAAAGTCTTGACCCTGGCGGTTATAAAATTTTTCTAAGCCTTTTAATTCGTTAGCATTCGATAATATCCTTTTCAAATTGTTAAATAGCACTAGATAGTAACGTTTTGTGTAGTTTAAAAAATAGCTTTTTCTAAAATTATGCATTCATACCAAGTAGCCTGATTTATTAAGTATAACTTTATGTCATTTTTATTATATAACAATGACATATACAGTGAAATTCAATACGAAATTTTAACAACCAATGAACATACGTACCTTTGCATTATTTATTCCGTAATTAAAACAAGTCTTAATGCCATTTAAAAAAGACAATATGTTTGGTATGGATGCATTTTGCTAAAGCTTTTGGATCGCAAATCATAATAACGCTGCTGTAACTCAAATGTGTACAATTTTAACAACATACTTAGGCAAGGATAGATACTGATTTATGTGTCGTGATTGAGATTTACTTAAGAAATCAATGACGAATAATTCCTTATTTCATGATTTCGGACATTTTACCTATGAACTCAAACACATAACTTTGCACATAAAAAATTGTTGTAAATCCTTGTCTTCATACATCTGTTACTAACATACTAACATGAGACACATACAGGGAGCCATTTATGTTATTCAATATCTTGTCGTACTATTTTAAAATGCAATTTTCTTGGTGGTGGCAGAAATTATTGATGCTGGCTTCCATAAAGAAAGCGGCGGAGGAGGCAAAGGCGACATAAATATTGGTCTTGGCATTGGTATGGGCGATGGGGCTGTCGGGGGCGGAGTTGCAGGAGGCGGAAAAGCTGTAGGTGTAGGTGTTGGAGGACCCGATTTGGGTGGACCAGGAGGAATCGATTTAAGTGCAGGCGGTGGTCTTGATCTCGGATTAGGCTCTCTTGATGTCGGAGGAATGGGATTTGGTGTTGGTGGTATAAATGGAGGAGGCGGTGGGGGCGGAGGAATCGATGGCGGTTTCGGTGCTGGTTTGGGTGGCTTGGACGGCGGTGCAGGTCTTGGAGGCTCACTTGGACCTGGAGGCGCTGGAATAGGTCTCGGAATGGGACCTTTGGGAGGCGGAGGAGCAGGATTATCTGGCGACTTTGGTGGTATAGGTTCAGGGATTGGCATTGGCGATCAAGGATTAGGTGTTGGTTTGGGTACAGGGCCAGGTAAACATATGAAACAGTGAATGTTGGTGAATGAACGCACAAACTTAACACATATGCACTTTACAAAAACTGCAGCAAATTCAATAAAATTATTAAGAAATGATCTTTCTGAAATGTGATTTTGTGATAAAACAATTGAATTGTCAATGTGGTGTCTTGGGAAAAAGGTGATGGTTGAAGTAAAAAATTGTAATTTCAAAATTCTAAACAAAATTCTTTTATCTTTATGTTTACAGACACTGTCGTTATCTGTGAGTACAACTTCAAATATTTAAATTCTTTATGCTAAAATTGTACATAGTCATCAAAGAGATACGAATTTTAACAGCATGTCTTCGGATATATATATATGACCAATTTCGATTTGACAATCGAACTCCCTCTTTTTCTTTTTAAACTGATTGAAATGTTCTATTTGCTTATTTTGCTAATGGCAATAGCTTGGTTAAATATAGTCGAACACTTTGTATTTTGTAGGGAAATGAATAATTGCTAATAATCAGTTAGTTGTAAGGTTTAATTGCTGATGACGTAATGAAGTTTGTCTCGAAGATTTGGAATTTTGATTCTCTGTTACTTGATATTAGGAGCATTTTGCTAAAACAATCTGTTCCAAAGCCCCAAATATAGGTGTAAAACAACTTTAACGTTATATGTACATATGTACATGGATATTATATGCGTTTAGATGTCGACTAGATTAGGATATCATCTAAATAGAAATACTATTCATTAGCTACAGAGATTATAGTTGTAGAATGAAATAGTTTTAGAGAAGAACAGACTGACCAAGAGAATCCTTTATGTAAAATAAATTCTTTAAAAAAAATTGCATTCATTTACAATTTGGTATTTTTAACAGGTTGTTTGTAAGTTTCAATAATTCTATCAGTAAATTTGTATAGGAAATAAGGAAATTATTTGTACTTTAAAGGGATTATTTATACTATGGTATCCGAAGTTGGTTTTGATGGTTTAGTTGTGAAAGCTTAAGCAAATATATAATAAATTTAAAAGCTGAATCAAAATTTGTTTTAAATGATTTTGATCATAATAAAAATGAACTAAATTGGTATGAAACTGTTAATCTAATGCTACATTCTATTTTTGCTAAAACAATTAAATCAAATTTGAGACAAACCCCTAAATCTACTTGGTTTTCATCCAAGAAAGAAGTTGCTGAGAAATAGTTGGTCAGTCTGACAAAACATATATACGTATATATAATCAGAATATATTATGCATGATCATCCTATCATAAAGAAGATCGTGTATTGTTTGTATGACTTGTGGAGAATAATTTCTTTCAAGAAGGGGTGATGAAGATTTAAGTCGTTTTGATAAGCTTTTGAACCGGCTTATTTATTATTGAAGATTTCAAGAAAACAGTATAATAATAATATTTCAAAGTATATAAACGAGAAAATTGTTGTTTTCATTAATTTGCATAACAATGAGTTTAAGTCGCACTATGATCTGCCAGTTTCATGACAGATTTAGGATGTTCCTGAGAAGTGCGAGGGGAGTGTTTTGTAAGGATTTTAGAAGAAAACATTAAAGAATTGCTAACTTTTTTGCGTCATGGTTTAAGTGTACATTTATTCAATCTGAATCCCCTTTTAAAGTATTGATTGTTAAGTCTCTGTATTTAATCAGGGCATCTTAACTTAATTTTTTATTCAATCTGAATCCCCTTTTAAAGTATTGTTAAGTCTCTGTATTCAATCAGGGCATCTTAACTTAATGTTTTTTCATTTATGATTTGGTATCTTTATTTTTATCCATCATTTCTTTTTTTACCAACTACATGTTTCTTTTTTTTAATTTCTGTACCTTTTTTTCATTTACAGCTGATACAGATCACGGTAAGTTTAATTATAAGTGGTACATTTTTTGTTATTTGAGAAAACATTTTTCTTGTTCGAAAGCGTCTCTCATAATGTTTAGTGAAACTCAAGCATTTTCAAATTTTATTTGAAAAATTTGCAATCACCATTTCAACTGCCTATCTATGTTAAGAAATAGAATATAGTTTTGGTTCTTTTTTCACATTTTTTTCATACTCTGTTTTGATTTGCATAAAACGCTTTTTAAATCATCAACATTAATTCGAAATGTAATTATATAACGCAATCAATTTGCAATCACTGACTTTCTTGTTTCAGAAAGTTTTCTTTTAAACTTCATGAAAAGTTATAGTTTAAATTTAATTTTTTGTCAATAAAAAATTCATTTTGTTTATTTTTGCAGTTAACATTCCAGCAAACTCACAAAACAACTTCATCATCCGTAAGTGTTATAATCTATTTTAAATATGATTTTGTACAATCAATATTTTGTATTGTGACTTTTAACTGTTTATGGAAAATGATGTTTTCAATAATTGTAATGCAACATATTTACTAATTTCCGTGGTCTACAAAACATTAAAAATAATAAATAAATAAATGAATGAATGAATGAATGAAGTTTTATCACTTATAACTTAAGTAACTGGCTATAGAATCGTTCCATGTCAGATACGTCGGTCACGTGATCTGAATCATTTTCAAATGTTGTCATTTAAAGCGGTATCTAAAAGCAACAACAATAGTTCTTTTGTCTTAAAATGACAGATTCTTCCCGGGCACACATTAGATCCGAGCCTATAGGATAAACGCGTAACGTAAACAATAATTTACATCGTTTAACAAAGGTCTGTGGTTTTGTCCAGATACTCAGATCCATCTATCATTCAAGAAATAAGGAATAGGAAGCTTTTCTTGTACTCGATACACAATCACCCTTCTCCTTTTTTAATTGTCTCTTTTTATTTTTTCCAGACGACGCTGACCACGTAAATACCGTAAACGAGCATACCCCAGGTAAATTTTAATCATTATTGTTTGTATAACAATAGACACAAGATGTGAATAAACTCTTAAGTTTAGATTCATTAGTTTTTAACTGTTTGGCTTATGTTTTTATCTATAAAACTTTTCGAACTTTTCGGCCCCTAGTGTCACTGATGAGGAATTATTTTTTTCGAAATGTGCACATGTGGCACGTGAAAATTTAACAGGTATTTGTATTTTAATTCTTACAATAGCCATGTGGGGTACATATACTCAAAATATAAAACCAACAATTTAAAGTGTTGAAACCTTTATTATTTGTTGCAAATGTAGTTGACATATTTAATGTAAAATTACATACAGTTTAAAGTTTGTATTATATTCGAGTTGCAAGGTTCTTGTAAATTAAGACTTTTTGTTATTATTGCAGTTGCTATGATCTCTGTCAATGACCACAACAATGTTGGACAACTTGATGGTGGACACGGTGGACATTTCGGACCATCAGTACATGATGCTGGACTTGGATTGGACCATGGAGCTCCATTACCTTTGGGACCAGATCCAAATGTTGCTGTAGGTGGGCCCGTTGTAGACCATGGGGTACAAGGTGGTGCTATTTTAGATGCCCAAGCTTCTGCTGGTGGTCATCATTTCGATGGCGGATTACATGGTACAGGACACCATCCTGTTGGAAACACAAATGGTAAGAATTCGCTTAAATAACGATGAAGTGTGTTTGTGTGTGTGTGTGTGCGTGAATATCAGTTGTTAAAATGAATTGGTTTACACTTTTCGTCATGCCAAGCATTGATGCAAATTGAGCAACAAATCATTTATATCATGATAAATATTACCTACTTATTTGCACCCAGATAAATCAATAAAATTAAAATAACTTCCTCTAATCTTTATATTGTTGGGTCGAATAATGAAGTTTGAATTCTTTTCAAGATTCTATCAATCTTAAAAGGAAATCGAAAAAAGTAATTCAAGATAATCAAAGATAATTCATATCTAAGTTCTTCATTTAAAATGATGCATTTACTGTTTATGCTGCTTCAAGGTTTTCAAAAAAAAAAAAAAAAAAAAAAAAAAAAAAAAAAAAAAAAAAAAAAAAGAAAAAATAAAAAAAGGGATGAAAATAATAATAAAAAAATAAGACAAAATAAAAAAAAATGATATAAAATAAAATAAAAAGAAATAAAGAAAGAAAATCAGGATGAACTAAACATTTAAACAAATTTTTATTTTTGATTTAGATTATTGGTAGTGGTTTAGGTTCAACAAACATTAGCTTTTCCATTATTTATGCATTTCTTTCAACATTTAAAGAAAAATCAACTACAGCATGACTTTATTTTTGTTTTTAATTTTTTTTCCAGCAAAATTTTAAAGTTGGTACGTCTGTGAAGAGGAGATAAGAGAAGATGGGGGGTGGTATTTAATTTGTAAATTATGTATATTTTATGTGTTCAGTCTCCATCATAAATGCATCATATCATATCAAATTTCAGTTTTACCTAATAAACACATGATCACATTGACATAGTTTTTCTTATTATTGTTGAGTTGAGTTGAGTAATGGTGTTTAACGTCCCAGTCAAGAATATTTCTCTTATATCGAGACGTCGCCAGCTATAGGTGAAAGTGCAAAAATTTTGCCTGTGCGTTGCGCTGATGGCATTATACAGCAGAGTCCTTTATCGTGCCACACCTGCCGTGACACGGTACTTCGTTTTTCTAAGTTCCCATCCGAAAGAATCGTGCTTTCATTTCGAAATGCGAGTGCTTGGCAAAAGTGACCGACTTTCTAGTCTTGGGTCAGACCCGACCGGCGAACCCACGACCTTCCTCTTCCCTTTATATATATATATATATATATATATATATATATATATATATATATATATATATATATATATATATATATAGTTTTGTTTTTGTAACGTTGTTGCATGTCACATCTAAGTTTTCATGTTACAAACCATATGCCTTGGACCAAGTTTCACAATCATTCACTTAATTGAGTGTACACTCCACTCGAATATTCCAATTTTTCTCCTATCAATATTTTAAAAGGTTTTCTGAGAAAATGTTTGTTTAATTCAACAAACCTACACTAAACAATTTAAATATAACATAAGACATTCAATTTTGACCGTGTAATGTCTTACACAATTGGGCATTGAAATATTCTCTAATATGAGTTAAGTGTTCACTCAATTGAGTAGATGATTGTGAAACTGATGCCAGGTGAAAATTATTTCATCACGAAAACATATTACAATAGTTAACTGGGCTGAAAGTTTGAGTCAACTTATGTAAGTACTAATGCATCACAGTGATTCTCTGTCACTAGTTTGAGCAAGTTTGTCAATTCTATCACTAAAAGTCAGTGGTTTTGTCTGGACACTCAGGATTCCTCAACCATCTTAGAACAGACCTGATTCTGGTATAAAACAATTCCTTTACTCCAAATGAAAGGGGTTGATTTTTTAATGTTGAAGGTAACCGGAGTTACTGGGGAAAAAACATTCAACTTTTAAATGAAAACAATCAAGCCTTAGTCGTTATCACTAAAAAAAAAAAAAAAAAAAAAAAAAAAAACCACTATCAATTAGCTTGAGCTGTGTTCAGCATTTGTTATGTTTTGGTACTTTTAAACTGTCCCATACTAAATAATTTGTGTTGTGTTGGTAAAAAGTAAAGGATTTGATTAAACACAGGAAGTTTGGAGGTTTTGAAAGCAAACTCCAATCTTAAACATATTTAGACTTATATAAACAGTATCTAAATGTACAAGTAAATACAAAGAGTTGAGTTGAGTTGAGTAATGGTGTTTAACGTCCCAGTCAAGAATATTTTACTTATATCGAGACGTCGCCAGCTATAGGCGAAAGTGCAGAAATTATGCCTGTACGTTGCGCTGATGGCATTATACAGCAGGGTTCTTGATCCTCGTTTATTTTAAGTTCCCATCCGAAAGAACCGTGACTTTCATTTCGTAATGCCGAGTGCTTGGCGAAAGAACAGTCACTACCCACTTTCAAGTCTTGGGTCAGACCCGGCCGGAGTTCGAACCCACGACCTTCCACTTACGGAGAGAGCACTCTACCAACTGAGCTACCGCAGTGGCTAAATACAAAGAGGAATTGGTTGATTTTTTTTATATGTTGCTTAACTTTGCATCAGATGTGTGAATATGTTTTATGACCAGCACTTGTATTAGCCCACAATTAGTACTAGCTCACAGAGTTAGTATGTCACAGACAAACTCAATACTCCAGTTGCATTATCTCATACGGGATGAGCCAGTCAATAGTCTATCCTAATAACGCCAAGTGCCAGACAAATAAGCAGTATCATAAATTATAAATCTATATGACTCATTGGGAATCAAACCTATAGGCCTCCTGCTCTTCAGGCAGACACTCTACAACTTAGTCCACTAGGCAGTAATACAAACAAAAAAGATATTTGATAAATTGGTAAAGTCAAATTTACTTGTATGGAGTATTTTATTTACAATATTTGGTCTAGTTTTTGTTGTGGGCCTCTGTCTCAAGCTATTAGAAGTGTGTAGTGATGTTTGATATCAACACATTAAAGGAACAACTCCTATTAAACCAGAGATGGAATTTTTTCTTCCTTTTTTTTCAAGATATTTAAAATGATTTGAATGATTTTGCTATAAGCAAAGAATTTTTTTAATGTTATGTTATCACTATGGTGGCCAAGTTGGTAGAGTGCTCGCTTCATGTGTGGGAGGTCAGGGGTTTGAACCCCGGCTGTGTCTGACCAAGACATGAAAATAGGTAGTGACTGTACATTTGGCAATGCACTTGGCTTTAGAATTGAAAGTCACTGGGGTCTATGGAAAGTCCCCGAAAATCAATGTCCCGTGTCACAGCAGGCGTGACACACTAAGAATTCCTCCCTGCACATTTCCCTAAATGCATTGCACAGGTAATTATTTCTGCCACTTCGCCTATAGCTAGTGACATCTGGATCCAAGTGAAATATATATTTTACTGGGATCCACAAAATCCTATTTCATCAAGATCAAATCGAATTTAATGTTATGTGGATATATAATTAGAATTCTTAGTGAACACATCTACTTGGCAATGTTCAACTGCAGTGAGAGCAAAACTAAGATGTGGAGTGAAGTAATGGAGTTTTAAGACACAGTAAAAATGTTTATACCCAAAGCACTGATTACAGTTCATGATGGTGGAGGTAACCACAAGGTGGAAGTTCCAGAAGAGAATAAATGACCTTCTGCAAAATAAACTGACAATTTTCTCATATTAAAATCTGTCCTGAATGGGATTCGAACCTAGGCAATGAGACCCAGTAATTTATGAGACTACTCTATAGCTCTCAACTACCATGATTATAAAACATAAGAGAAAGGGTTTAAAAAAATAAATAAATGATTAAAAAAAATTTTAATTTTATTTTAAAATTAATAAGGTGTCAATAGGCATTTCAAAATTATCTTAGTAAAACATACTCTGAGTGCTGGCTTCATGTGTGGGAGGTGGGGGGGTTGAACCTCAGCCGGGTCTGAACAAGACTTGAAAATTGGTATTGACTGTTCTTTCGCCAAGCAAAGTAATTAAAACTTTTAAGTCATGGGGTCCTTCAGAGGAGATCTTAAACACCTGATGCTCCATGTACAAAAAGATGTTGCATGTTGCAGAACCCTCCCTGCACATTGCCCTAAGCGCAATGTAAAGGTAATAATTTCTGCCACTTCATCTATAACTGGTGAAGTCACAATATAAGTGAAATATTCTTGACTGGGACATTAAACCTAATTATATCAATCAATCAATCTCTCTGATATCATATTCTTTTTAAAATAAACATGTCCATTGGTATTTTTAAATTGTCTCCATACATGTGATATGGTGTACAAACATTACCTCAGATTGGAAAATTTTTCCAAATGTTTTGAATTTCTTTTTTGTAATTTAAATAATATGTTTTGAATTTCAGTAGTACATCCATTCTGAAAATAATGCAAAAAGTAATGTCACCTAAAATAAAAGTGAACAGACACCATCTCTGAAACAAGTTGGGCTGTACTCTCTGTGTTTAACATCACGTCATTAAAATAACCATCAGCTTTAAGAATCTTTAATCTTTGAACAGACAATTAAATAAAGCTAACACATATTAGACCATTCTACACTTAATTACTAATATTATTTGGATTGCATTAGGCTGTATTAATTATTCATATCTAAGTTAAAATTTTATTCACTATTACTGAAGTAGGTCAGCTCAGAAATAAGTGGAAACAAAAGTTCTCATAGAGTAAGAGTAGAGTGAACAAAGCAAATACAATAGTTTATAATAGAGAGAGAGGGGGCGGAAAATTGAGATATCTACAGGTTCGAGTGACAGGGGATAGCTGGAACATAGAATACAATTGAGTTATCTAATCGAGAGAGAGAGAGAGAGAGAGAGAGAGAGAGAGAGAGAGAGAGAGAGGAGTAATGGTGTTTTACGCCCCAGTCAAGATTCTTTCACTTATTTCGAGGCGGTCAGTTCTGGGATGGTGGAGGAAACTGGAGTGCCTGGAGATAACCATCGACCTTTGGCAAACAAACTGACAAACATTCTCACACTAGGATCTGTCCATGAGTGGGATTCGAACCCAGGCGGTGAGAGGCACTGTGATCCGAAAATGAGAACCCAGTTCTCGTAGAATGCAGTCAGATAAAAAACATCAAACCTAGGCAGTTAAAAGTAATGTGATCTTTAGACCAAAGTTTTAGAACATTTGACCTCCAAGGTCTAAACCCATCACAATAAAAACGAGACTTTATTAAATTTTCAATTTTTATTACATGTTTAAAAGAATAATAACTGTTAATCAGAAACCCTTTTGAAGTTTAATAATATAATAATTTATTTTTCAAATGCATTCAGAATTGAAACATTTACAGGCATTCTATCAGAATGTTATTAAAAGGACTTCAACTGGTATGAACTGTCAAGTCTCAAAAAAGTCTTAGACAAAATATCATATCCATTTCCAGTTAATAAACATTCCTGTAGACCAGGAAGATTCCAGTTATTGTCACTTGTTGGAAAAAACATTGTTGTATGATTTTTATTCCACACAGTCTCCTGACAAATAGTTGCACCCCCTCCCTAGTTCTAGATCAAAGCAGTATACTGTAAATTTACAAATGCATAGTAAAAAGTTCCATCTACACAAAAAAATGTGTACAAAATAAATTCTGAAAAATGGTATAATTAAGATTGAGACAGAAAAAAAAGTTAGAAGTTGTCAGAACTGTCAAAAGTAAAAGTCCAATGATGGTTCATAACCAAGGAGCTCGATTCTTAAGGATGAAGAATTATACAATAAAAAATTTTGTTTTTTCGAGAATTATCATAATATATGTCATCTTTTCTTTCTTGGCTCAATTCTAATGACTCTCTCCTTTTTTGCCAGCAACCTGAAATTGATTATTATAAAATATAAAATGGTAATACAGCTTGATAATAAAGCTTTCTATGAGTATAAATAGAGTGGAGTGGAGTGGAGTAATGGTGTTTTACGCCCAAGTCAAGAATCTTTCACTTATTTCGAGGTGGTCAGTTCTGGGATGGTGGAGGAAACCGGAGTGCCTGGAGAAAACCACCAACCTATCGGAAAGTGGACTGACAAACTTTCTCACACTAGGATCTGTCCCGAGTGGGATTCGAACCTAGGCCGTGAAAGGCACTGTAATCCGTAAGCACGCACTTTAGACCACTCTGCCACCAAGGCCACGGAGTATAAATATAGGTTGCATTATGGTGATTAACATCCCAGTCAAGATGCTTCCATTAATACAAAGATAATCAGTTGTCGGTTGTTGGATAAAACTGTAGTCCTAATAAAAATTCCACTCTTTGACAATAAAATAAAAAAATAAAAATAAAAACTTTCACTCAATAAACCAAATGCCTTCTGGACTAAAGATTTGATTTTGGGTTAGGTAATATGTGTATTTACATGGGTAAAATCATTAAACAATATTTACAGTATTTCTAAACCAGTTTTTTTAGTTTAATTCAATTTCAGTTTCTTGAAAATGGAACTTAACTGAAATTGAAACAAACCAATTTCCATTTTAATGTGCATAAAACTGTAAGAGTTATCTACCTTTATACAGTGAACCATAGCTAAATAACACGGACTGAAAGGACATTTTATTGATCCCCCCCCCCCCCCCAAAAAAAAAAAAAAAATAATGGGGGAAAACAGAGTCCCCAGAAAAAATCACAAATCTTCTGCAAGTATACTGACAAACATTCTCACTCAGTCATTCACAGATTGGCACTTAAGACCACTTGCCAAGCATTGCAACACTTAAGGCACACAATTTCGTATCTCATTTGAACAAAAACTGACCTCAATTTAAAAGAAAAAAGGTCAAGATTCTAACCACTGACCCCTTTAAATGCTGATCAGTTTGATGTCTCAGAGGCAGAGTGTTTGCCACAGAAGCAGGAGGTTGTTGGTTTGATCCCTGGCTAGGTAATACACTAAGACTTTAAAATTTAAAACATTGCTTCCCTGTGTAAAGATCAGCAGTAAGAGAGGAGAGTGCTGACTGGTTCACTTGGGTGCCAGGAAAAAAGACTGGGGGAGTGATATATTGTGACAAACTGACTTTGTGAGCCATCACCTGACCAGAAAAGTTGCCCCAAGTGAGATCTAATACATGTATAATGCAGATCACACTACATACTCACACATCACACACATTCACACATACACACACTTGTTATTTGCTTTTTCCAGAGATCAATATCTTTGCTCTTGCATGAATAGCTTAAAAATTGCTGATGAAACATTAAAACAGTATTACAACAACAACCATTGAATGCCAGTAAAATATCACTAGATAATGTTTGTGAAGAATTCTAATAAGTGATCTTTGATTTTAAATGCAAGGATGATCTAGACAAAGAATTTGTAAGTCCTGATAAAATAAGATATAAGCATAAAATACATTCTTGGTGTTTTAGAGACTTTTATAGATAATAACATTCTTATTGAACATGTTCCAATAACCCTTAGGCTATAAACTTAATTGGGTTTTTATAAAAATCTATTTGTAATTGTATATCATTATATTGTTAATCTGTTTGACAATCAAATGTTTACATATATCTTGTCATGTAGTTTATCAATTAGTTAAATTGTAAACTTGATAAGGAATAATGTGTTTAGAAATAAATTGTAATTTGAAAAATCATGCTGTCATTAGTCTCTATTATTGTTATGTAAGATATAAGCGATTTCTCTAATCTTACCCGTTTAAAATCTTGCATGTTTGTTGTAGTTGTCGGTGATCCAACAAATCCCAGGTAATCTATCTGTGTTGTTTCTGAGCCATTTTGATTATCCTTGACAAAGACCTGTACATAATCCAATACAAAAAATACCATAAATGCAGAGTGAGGTAGAGTTACGTGTGTTTTAAGCCCAAATCAGGAGTAGTTAACTTGTAACAAGGCATTTAGGGTCTTGGAGGACAGAGAAAAACACAATGTCTCGGAAAATCATTGATCTCTAGCAAGCACTAAGATATGCTATAGTAAGATTCAGACATAGCACTGTGAGAAATTCTGTGATCTGTTACTGGGCTCTTTTGCAAATAAGGATCAAAGATCCATTCAGATTTTTCAATATACAGTACATGTACCAAAAAAAAGAGAGTTAATCTCTGCCAGACTTTGACAGAAATAAATCGTGAATTTGTTGATGAAATTCTGGACACTAAACTTAGGCAAGAAAAATGGCAAATAAAGTGGAGTGGAGTGGTGTTTAATGATCGGGTCAAGATTATTTCTCTGATACCAAGGTGGTCAGTTCTGAAATTGCGGAGGAAACTGGAGTATGTATCTAGACAAAACTGCCGATATTGAGCAAGCCAATTGATATTTTTTTTTTCAAACTAGGATCTGCTATAGCAGATTTATAACCTAAAAGGTGAGAGGCACTGTGAACCATAAGCCAGCATTATTAACCACTTTAGCAACATGGCCCCGTGACTGACAGACAAGATGGAAATATTTAGGCAACATGATTTGATTTGAATTAATCTGCCATAGGTTCAAAATGTAAATCATCACACCTATTGTAACTAGGGAATAGAATTAAGCAAATGTGTTTTATGCCCAAGTTAGATTTACTGTAAATCTCTTAATTTTTGTAAACACTTTATTTTCGCAATATCAGCGACACAGTAACAATTCAGGAAAATTAAGTGTCGTGAAATTAAAGTGATTTTTGATAAAGTTAAATCTAAGTTTTCTATGCATTTTTATCAAAGAAACTGGATGCTAACACTGACAATACATTATTTACGTATCATTTTAACCGATTCTTTTAGCTGCAACAAACACATTTTAGCTGTTATCACTTTCAAATCTGTTTGGATAATTATGGAAGTAATGGAATGATCTTTTTTTATTGACGATGCTTACATGTTGTAAGTTATCAATTGACAATACCAATAGTATTTTCACCTGAGTAGTAAATAGATCATTTGGCTCGATAATCTCATGAAGGTGTATATAAGTATATTATGTATGAGTTTAAAAATAAACCAACCGTGACATTATATATTATATATAAATATAAACCTATTTTATGAGGCGTTATTTAAGGTGAAAACGAGAAAATTTCCGTTATTGTTGGTGAAAACGAGAAAATTTCGTATCATGAAATAGATTTTGGTATGGATTCATGAAAAAAAATGCTGTGAAACTAAAGTGATTTACAGTACATGTATTACTATTAAAGCAACAATTCAGAAATAGTGCAGAAATCTCTGGCGATAAAACTTATTACTCCTACATGTGAAATGACAAACTTTTTAACATTTTGATATGTTCATGTAGAATCAAGTATAGGCAGGGAAGGGTGTTGGAAACAGAGAGAATTTTAGGCAAGAGAATTCATTCTACATATAAAAAAATCATAAAATACTGCAAATACGACCATTCTGACTGAAAACTTACACATCATTGACTGGTTAAAATTTCAAACCCTGAGCAAGGAATGGAGTAGCCAATAGGAATTTTGTGCCCCTACCAAGATTCTTTCACTTGTTTTAAGATGGTGGAGGAAACTGGAATGCCATGAAGAAAACCACAAACCTTCTACAGGCAAACTGAAAAGCTTTATGGTGGTGTTAACAGGAGCGCCTGGAAGAAACCATTCACAGAAGAATCTGTCCTGGCTTAAATTAATTAAAACTCACATGAAGATGGTGAAAGACACAAAGTTGGACTTAACCCAGGTAATGAGAGACATCACTATAGGCCACTTAGTCAATGAGGCCTTCTTGAATCTGGCAGTAAATATCTGCATGACTTACCGTTACACTTGAAACATTTTGGAATTTTACAAATCTTAGAGATATTAATGATCCTTCTTTAAGATCTGTTGGTGAAAGTCTGAAAAAAAAAATTAATAAAAAATAAAAATTAAATAAATAAAAAAATTCACAATCATAGTCATAATGAATAAATATTTACAATCACATTATTTTTGCTTCAATGTGGTATTCGACATTCAATTCTACCTGCATATCCCAATGCAGTAGAATAAGGCATGTGCAAGACATTACTGTTAAAGTTGGAGCAGTCAATTCTTAAAGACTGGGGTAATTATAGTTGTTATACTTTAATGAAAGCATTAAATTCAAGTTCCATTTTGTGGTCATTTAAAAAAAAGTTAAAAAAAATTGTAAATATAAGGAATGATATTCACTTAGACTGTACTGCATAAAGTAATGCAGTAAGGCCTAAAATAAAATTTACTTTGTTTGCCGTTGACCGCCCGACCCACTTGAAATGCCCCTACCCAAAACATTTTATTGCCATCATTTTTTTATTTTTTGGCTTTTCATACAAAGTAAAAAACAGTATGAAAGAGCAATAACCCAAGCAAGCAACCTGTGAGCAGGTTTACACATGAGTAAGGAAATTCCACTTTCTCCAGGCGAGAAGGCACAAGGAGAAACAAAGAAGACTGTAGTTAGCAAAAAAATTGTAAAATGTGTTTTAAAAAGACATGAAGCCAATTTAACCTTTTTCAAAAGTGTAATAGATTAAGTTTTCAAAAAATAAAATAAAATTGTTTTCCACAGCATGAGTCTGAAAACAGCAAACAAAGAATTTTTTAAGTTAGGCCTAAAATGGACTGTCTCATATAATCATGAAGCCTAAGGCTTTGAGACAGTTCATTCTACTGCATAACTGCATGCAGTGCAGTCAAAGTGAATATCATTCCTTAAATGCATCAGAACATGTCTAAAACAAACACCTATAGAAAATGTTCTCCTGATTTTTACAGGGCTTTCTTTTTACAAAATTATTCATCCCTATGAAGGCAGATATTGAATATTAGTTTAATACTTATTTTATATAATTATCCACTTAATAGCAAATTTTCTTCGCAAGGAAAAAACAAAGATCTTTGATTATTTCAAAAGTAAGGTCGGAAACCTAAACTATGACAATGATGACTATCCCTGACAGACAGTAACTTGAAATGCTGGTAAAACACTATAAGACAATGTCTGCTGAGTATTTGTAAGGCTTTGATGCGATACGAGCAACTTTTCAATTGTTATTTCAAAGTTGTTGGATTTTTTAAAAAAATTAGTTTTTTTTGGTCATGAAAAATTAAAGAATTGAACATTTTACACTGGTCACATAATTTAACTAATTTATGCAGTGTACAAATATTAAATTCTTGTACATGTATGTCAATAACAAAAAGTTAATTGATTTCATTTCAGTAAATGAAAAAAAAAAAAAAAAATTTAATAAAAAAGTCTTTTGTCCAAAAAATTGGGTTGATTAAAATAAATTAAAAAGTCTAAATGACACAACCTATTGTTTTAGAGTTTAACTTAAAAACATTGCTGTTGATTAATAATAAGGCCAACTTCGTGTTTTTGAGAATCATGTACATTTGTAGCTATATATAATCAATAACAAACACAGCACATTTTCCTTCATCCTTCAGCCATCAGACTTTTTTTTTCTATTTTAGATACTTCCTTCTTAAAACACATTAAAACAATAAGTTCTATAGGTTTTTATACTATTGTTTCTTTGGGTTCCCATGGTTACAATGATCCTTACCAACAATGTGTGTTTATGACTATGTTTTCTAATAGTACTAGAAGGGTAGATTTTCAAATTTTATTTAACATAAAACATAAAAATAACACTAGATGGCCTAATTTGTAATCAAACATATTATATTCTTTAAAGTTAATCATTAAGTGCTTCATTGGTTAATTATAGAATATATCAAAAACTGTCAAACTGGATTATTTGGGGTTGAAGGGTCTTCCTTTTAGATTCGAAAAATCTTGGGGTTCTAATAAGTGAATTTGGAACTTTAGATTTCAAAACAGTGTGTGTTATCTTAAGACACAACAGTATCGTGTTGCACGATGGAAGTGTTCTATCGGCATCAGTTTATAATTAATAATATCATGACCTATCATGATTAATTCTAAAAACAAACAGATAGACATATTAATTTTATTCCAATAAAAATCAAAATTTTGTAACATCTTGTACAAAAATAAATTCTGTGTGGTAATACACACGATAGAACAGCAATCCAGAGGAAGTACATCATGCTTTATACAGGCAATACACTTTTAAAAAATAATTTTACAGAATTTTAAATGAAACAAAACATAATGGAACAGGTTTATATAATTTCCAGAATTAAAATGTGAACCTTAATTACAAAAAAATAGTTTTTTTTATTTTTGCGACTTTATGAAAATAATAAATAAATATTCAAATGTTGATTTTTTTTTTAATTTTTGATGATTGGTAACCATGGTCAACAGAATTCTATTTGATTTACTTGCTACACACTTGCAGTTCATTTTCATTTACACTTAGATCATAATCATTGTTTAATTGAACAAATTGGATAAACTAATGAGATTAATGATAAAAATGGCCCATGATGGACAATAAGAGTGTACACATGTCTACATAATGGCCGTCAGTTACGCTTGGTAAAGGTGAAATCATACTCATTTGTATTTAATTGTACAGGTGAGAGTAGTTTCTTTTTAGAAATGAATAAAAAGTCAACTTTGAATTTTTGGGGTTTATTTCAACTGAAAAGTCCAATTCAGGACTCAATTATGTTTGTTTAATTGCAGGTATTTGAATTACGAAGTTCGAATAAAAGAAGTTTTTTAATAAGAATTATAGTGCTGGGCTATTGGTACCTCCTGAGAACTTCAAATAATGTAGTGTATTAGAATATAATAGAAGTTTGAAAAACCGAAGTTCGACTGTATAAATTATCAGGAGGTAACCATACAATTATAGGTCATTAAAATAAAGTGGAAACCTACAAATGGAAATACATGTAAATAAATAACATTTCACATTTGTGGTGTGTAACAGGTTAATCTGTTCAACCTGTAAATTTGTTTTCTGAGGGGTATAAAAATTGACACATTATAAAAGGTCTTACTCAAAACTCTGAGCTGGTTCATTGCTTTCTGCCTGGTCAAAATCTAATGAATTAGGTAAATTCTGGAATATCTTTATTGTTTTGGGACCATTTTCTGGAAGAAAAGAGAGAGAGAATATTTATACAAAAATTGATTGCTTTAACAACAAAATTATTTTAAAACTGATACATCAAATGCCGACTTCAACAGCAAAACTAATCTTACTCACATATACATCATGTACATATACAACTCTTTTATAATTTTTCTGCAGTGATTTTTTGTAAATTTTAAAAATTACACTGTATCTTCAATCTATATAAACATGATAAATACCATAATTTGACAGTTTTCACCATATATTTATAATAAGAGAAACAAGAATTCCACGGATTTAAATGTCTCACCTGGTAAGTTTTTGATCGAAAAGAAAATACGTTACTTTAACATAAACTTTCACATTTTGACAAGCCACTGCCACCACTGCCGCCGACACCAGAAAAGTAACACCTAAGTCTCTATCCTTATGGCCATGCCAGGCTCGACAAAAATATCATTACATAATTAATATATATCTGAATCAGGTTTTTTGTTGAGAGTTTCTAATATTATTTTTATTATTATTATCATTATTATCAGACCATCAATTTGTTAGTTTTTTAAAAATTGAATTTTAGACCTCCTTCTGCAGCTGAATGGTGGAAAGCGCACAGTAAATGGCAACAACGCCTCAATCAGATATTCAAGTTTAAGAAAATTTGTCACTTGCCTGCTGACAATTGAGGGGATTTCCAGGAAGTCAGGTTTCTTCTTATTTCTCGGAACTTACTACGTTGTCAGAAGTAAAAGGATGTTGACTAAGGCATATAACATGATGACTTCACTTCATTTCTTTCATCAATCCTCATTAGGAGGGAAGTCGTAGGTTCGAACCCCGGCCTTGTCTGATCCAAGACTTGAAAGTGGGTAGTGACTGTTCTTTTGCCAAGCACTCAGCATTACAAAATGAAAGTCATGGTTCTTTCAGATGGGAACTTGAAATAAACGAAGTCCAATGTTATGGTAGTCATTGCACGATAAAGAACCTTGCTGTATAATGCTATCAGTGCAACACACAGGCAAAATTTCTGCACTTTTGTCTATAGCTGGCAACGTCTCAATTAAGTGAAATATTCTTGACTGGGACGTTAAACACCAGTACTCAACTCAACTCTTTTATCAATCAAAATTTTATGGATCAGTTTTCATCAGATTTAGAAAAACATTATAAAATTTGACTGTCTAATTTAACAAAACAAGAATTCCACGGATTTTGATGTCTGGCCTGGTTAGTTTTTGATAGAGTAGAAAATACATAACTATCATAAACTTTCACATTTTGACATGCTGCCGTCTAAGACGACACCAGAAAAGTAACACCTTAGTCTCGCCTTATGGCAATGCCATGCTTGACAACAATGTAACAATAGCATAGCGTGTTGTAAAAGTTGTTAGATCAATACAATAATGTACCTACCTTCTGGTGCATATAACTTTAATGAATGGAGTTTAACTGTCTGTGTAAACTGTAATGTAATAATTAGCTGAAAAAATAATTAAAAATAAATAAATAAATAAATACTATAAGAAACTATAGTCTGCATGAGCATTAACTTGTTGTTAACTTTAATGCGTTTGTTAGCTACAAAGTCTTTGAAATGTTAAAGAAAAAATTAATACATTTCTCTTTCATTTCAGAAAAAACAAGTTACAATAATTATTTATCATAACTGATAAACTTTTTATGCTTTAGATACGTATTTTGAATATTTTACTATTGATGTTAGTATTTCTTTAAATTAACAGAGCTTTAATCAACCAGACCTAGGCTTGTAAAATGTCTTAATTTTCATATGGGGTTTGTATGTTGTGTTTATCCAACCCAGTTTTTTATGATGTAACCATGTTCTAATATGAGATCCCATAGGTCTACATCTCTCTGAGTAATTACTGCTATTTTTCCATATTTATTGGAGCTTTTATTGTTGAACCAAATGTAACATTGTTCATTAGGAACATCATTAAGTAATTAGCACCGTTTTTAATTTTTTCCTAGGAAAACTAAATGCAGCTATAAATGAACAGTCCATGGATTGTAAAGAACACTGTGGTACCGGAGAACACTAACGATATTCAAAAAGTGAACCAACAAATTTCCTCATACTAAGATCTGCCTGTTAGACATTCCAATCCAAAACATTGTGAGGAATGGACAGATAAATGGTGTTTTATGCCACAGGGAAAATTCTTTCACTTATATCGAGCCAGTCAGTCTCAGATGGTACTCGAAACTGGAGTGTATGAAGAAAACCTTGGACCGTCAGCGAGGGAACTGACCAACTTCCTCATATTAGAATATTCATGATTGGATTCAAACCTGGATTTGATCTGTAAGTGAGAACTTTGGTTAAACTATAAAGAGGATGTCTGCTGATTAAATATACTACCAGTTAATTTCTGAATAAGTCAATCTTTATCGAAGTCTGAAATGATTTGGATTTCCATTCACATCTATTTATCTCAAACTTTGTACAAGTTGAACTATTTTCAGTAAAATCTCATGTTAACAAGATTGAACTGTTTTCACAATTTTTTCACTAATACCATATAGTGGGTTATTTTCGCAAGGTGCAAATTTGGCACATTTTGGCAGTAGTATTAATTAAAAATAGCCAAAATAGAAGTCGTAAAAATATTTTTTTACCAGTCCACAATTAGTGTATTGTTTTAAGTCACCAAAATAAATACGCTAAAATTTTCAAACTGACTTTTTTCTTGTCAAAATTGCCAAAATTTAACCCCGCTAAAATAACTTGCTGTATAGTATCTTCCAGTTATATATTGGGTGGCTGAGAAACCTCGAGTGCCCAGAGAAAACCACCAACCTTCAGAAAACTAACTAACATTGTTTTACAGTTAGGGATTAGAACCCAGGCAGTGACAGGTCCATTGATCGGTAAGCATCAGGGGTTCAAAATTATATTTCACAATGACAGGTCCAGGATTCTTTGCATTTATTTTCAATTGGTAGGTCCCAAATTAAGATTGGGAGGTCCCATTTCAGCATGGAAGGTCCATGGAACAACCAAAAACAAAAACAAGAGGCCCAAAAGGGCCTGTGGAGCTCAACTGATGAAAATGGTTCTTGAAAAGGCATTTAGCTACTTTTTCCAACTTCTCATTTCCTTTATTACTTGATATTAGATCAGCAAATAAGAATGTGTTAAGAAGGCAGGAAATTACTTGTATAAAGGATTTATTTTCTTTATAAAATATATAAAGGCTTGGTGAGCAGGGTTTAAAAATAGGGCTAAACATAAAAGCTGTAGGCCTTACAAATTCAGAGAAGAAGATTTTTAAATTTGACTTCCAATATATGCATATGTAGATATATGGGCCCTTCTAGAGATCATTCCTGCCAAGTTTTGTTAAAATTGGCCCAGTAATTTCAAAGTTTTTGCTGTTAACAGATGGACACATGCACACACATGCACACATTTTGCCATTCGCTCATCTGGCTTTAGCCAGTTGAGCTAAAAAACCAGTAGGTCCATCAGACTTTTACAGTAAGGATTCCAAGTATCCCAAAGTAAAACAAAAAGGAACAGGACCTTGGACTCGGGGAATTTTGAACCCCTGAAGCAATGTAAGCATATGCTTTGAGCCAATAGATAACTTAAAAAGTACCTGTTCATCACAGTCAGATTCAAGGTAACCACCTTTAGTTGTTAAACAGTGGGCTAATGGATGATCATCAGATTCATTTAAACATTCACAACCAGACTTGTTGATGAAAGACGACAGGTCCATCTACAAAGTTAAATAAAACCTTTTAAAACACATTTCAACAAATCAGAAAGCAAAGATTGAGAACTTTGAAACTAAAGGTTCATTTTAACAGGACATCACTGTATCACAAGTCCTATCAAGATTTGTGATGTAACAGGATTAGCTCTTGACTCTTAAAAAAGTATGAGCCAAAAAATTAGTCAAATTTAAAATTTAGATGCCAGTTGATAACAAACAGTATAGGTAACCTTCAGAAACAAAAGTATTAAACACATGTATGCCCCAAATATAATTGTATATCATTAACCCTGGCCAAAGTGTCTAAAGCTTCGTAAGTTTAACCAAATAGTTGGTGAAAATTTAAAATGTTATTAAAATGAAATATGTTATTGATCAACATAGGGTTTTGACTTAATTTGTTTCTGATTGGAAATGTATTAAGTTTTAGCAGAATTTTGAAAATATTGACTAATACACAAGATTAAAATTTTTGCTGACCAGAGAGCTCGGCTAAAGGGCCAAGAAAAATGATGTTTACCAGTGTCCATTGTCCAAAGGTACTGGTAGTTGAAAATTGTAACGATTTACCCTACTTTAACTAATTAGAGCTCGAGATTGACAGCAAGCTATTTCTTTGACTATATAAAGTTGTCTAACTCTAAAGAATTAAAGCTCAAAAACACCTAGCATTCGGTAAACCAATACAAAAATTTACAATTCCTAATCCTTCAAACCAACAACAGGCCAATTGCCTGCAAAATGACTTAGACATTTTTTTCTTCAAATTCTGAAAATTTCTGGTTTATGTGAATCGCTATATGGGACCCCCCCAACCATTGAATTTTGGGTAAAATTTTTGAAGGAATATTTTTTATACAGAAAAGTTTCCAATTGACTCGATTCTGTCATTTTGATGTCATTTCAGTTGAAATTAAAAATTTTAGTGGAGGATACAAAAGCAGGTCTTTTTCAATAAGTTCTTTAATGCTGAAAGTGTTACCATAATGTATGCACTTACATGACCTTTAACTCCAACCTCGCTACCCTCCTCCTCTCCATCATCTCCTCCCATCCATCGTTTAATTTTGTCTTCGAGTGCAGTTGGGTCTGCCCCTCTCAGGGTATCTATCTTTATTTTGTTTCTGTAGAATATGAAGGTTGGCATGGCTGAGACCCCTTCTCTCTGTGATGTTTCCTATAATGTTAAACGAATGTATTCAAAGATTATGAACTTAGTAAATAATTTTTGTAGGACAAGAATTTCCACAGACTTAAATATCTTACCTGGTTAGCTTTTGGATCAAGTTAAAAAATTACTTAAACATAAACTTTCACATTTTGACCTGCCGCAGCCGCCAACACTGGAAAAGTAACACCTAAGTCTCGACTTATGGCAATGCCAGGCTCAACAAAAAAAGTCTAAACTGAGAGAACCTTGATATTCCAGCTAACAGATCTATCTCTGTTCGTTCTAATGTTCCACCTTACAGAACTATCTCTGTCCATGATTTGATCCCACTTAAGACGATATCCTAGTGTGAGGAAGTTTGTCAGTTCACTTGCTTAAGAGATGACGAAATCCATTATGGAACATCCAATTACCAATACATGTGTACCAATAAAAGCTATCTTTCCATTTAAAACAAGAGTATGTTTTGGTCCACTAAGATGCCAGAGAAAAAACAGCCTACAAACTCCTAGGACCAGACAGTGTCAGTCTTCAGTCCAGTCAGGTAGTTGTTGGGTCCTCCTTGCTCAAGCCTATAAAAAACAGGCACAGTGGAGTAGAGTGATATTATTCTGTTTAATGTTCTGTTAAAATTCTTTCACTTACAACGAAATACATATAGTCAGTTTTGGGATGGTGGTGGAAACCAGATTAGGTAGAAGATACTGATGACTTTTGCCAACAAACTGACAACCTATTTTACACATGTTTGCCCGAGCAGGATTTGAAGCTAGATAGTGAGAGGCACTGCATGTGATTCATAACTGCATGTTTTACACCACTCGGCCACTGAGGCCAGAAAAAAAAATAGGATTAATCAATTGATTAAATGGGGTTTTAAGAATGTTTCAGTTATATCGAGAGGTCAACAGCTATAGGTGAAGTGGCAGAAATTTTTACCTTTAGTTTGTCGTGCTCTTAGGGCAATGTGAAGGAAGGGTTCTTTAACATTCCATGCTTGCTGTGACACAGGGCATCAGCTTTTAAGGTCTCATCCGAAAAACCCTGTGACTTTCATTTCTAAATACTGAGTGCTTGGCGAAAGAACAGTCACTACCAATTTTCAAGTCTTGGTCAGACCCGACTGGGGTTTCGAACCCGAGCCTGCCACATACGAAGCTAGCACTGTACCAAAGTGAGATTTTAAGCTAGATAGTAAGAGGCACTAAAATCCATAAGTGTATGTTTTACACCATGTTGGCCACTTGGGCCAGGATAAAAAAAAACAAAAAAAAAACAACCCCAGAGCCACGTTTTCAAAATTGCTTGAAATAATAACAAAACTGGAGGTATTTTATTTGTAAAAATAAGTAAGAAATTAAAATAAATATTGTAAATGAGAAATAAGCAGAATCAGATTAATTCAAAACTGAACCAAGACCAAAGACCATAATGATTGGCCATCGTTGGTTTATAATATCCAGCATTTTTTAGGGGGTAAAATATAATTATTTGAAGGTGGGGGATAATAAAACAAAGGCCCTCTGTTACTTCTAGATTAAACCCTGCAGTATATGGCCCTTAATGTATACATAAGAAAATGATTACCACTGTATCAGTATATGATTTTGTAATTATGACTGACAAGGTATGATTCTTACCTGTAGTTTATGATTGACAAGGTATGATTCTTACCTGTAGTTTATGATTGACAAGGTATGATTCTTACCTGTAGTTAATGACTGACAAGGTATGATCCTTACCTGTAGTTTATGACTGACAAGGTATGATTCTTACCTGTAGTTCATGACTGACAAGGTATGATCCTTACCTGTAGTTTATGACTGACAAGGTATGATTCTTACCTGTAGTTTATGACTGGCAAGGTATGATTCTTACCTGTAGTGCATGAATGACAAGGTATGATTCTTACCTGTAGTTTATGACAGACAAGGTATGATTCTTACATGTAGTTTATGACTGACAGGGTATGATTCTTACCTGTAGAGCATGAATGACAAGGTATGATTCTTACCTGTAGTTCATGACAGACAAGGTATGATTCTTACCTGTAGTTTATGACTGACAAGGTATGATTCTTACCTGTAGTGCATGACTGACAAGGTATGATCCTTACCTGTAGTTTATGACTGACAAGATATGATTCTTACTTGTAGTTCAAGACTGACAAGGTATGATTCTTACCTGTAGTTCATGACAGACAAGGTGTGATTCTTACCTGTAGTGCATAACAGACAAGGTATGATTCTTACCTGCAGTTCATGACTGACAAGGTATGATTCTTACCTGTAGTTCATGACAGACAAGGTATGATTCTTACATGTAGTTTATGACTGACAAGGTATGATTCTTACTTGTAGTTCAAGACTGACAAGGTATGATTCTTACTTGTAGTTCATGACAGACAAGGTATGATTCTTACATGTAGTTTATGACTGACAAGGTATGATTCTTACCTGTAGTGCATGACTGACAAGGTACGATTCTTACCTGTAGTTTATGACTGACAAGATATGATTCTTACTTGTAGTTCATGACTGACAAGGTATGATTCTTACCTGTAGTTCATGACAGACAAGGTATGATTCTTACCTGTAGTTTATAATTCAAAAGGTATAATTCTTACCTGTAGTTTATGACTGACAAAGTATGATTTTTACCTGTAGTTTATGACTGACAAGGTGTGATTCTTACCTGTAGTTTATCTACGTCCACCTTTAAAAATACAACAGTTTGATATTTCAAACTTAATTCTGCAACAACAGGAGCTATTCTGTTACATGGTCCACACCTGACAATTACAAAAGTACATGCATCAAAAAATGCAAACAGATATTTGAATGAGAGGGTGAGATTGGTACCTCAGATGATATTATGTTACCATGGTTACATGGTTCACACCTGACAATAGGAAAAATACATGCATCAAACAAACAAAAAAAAAAAAAAAAAAAAAACAACTACAAAAAAAAAAAAACAAAAACCAAAAACAAAAAAAAAAAAAAAACATTGTAGATCAGAAAATTTTTGTGATTATTATTTTCATGTAAATAAGTGAGAGTGGAGTTGAGTGGAGTGGAGTGGAGTGGAGTGGAGTAATGGTGTTTTATGCCCCAGTCAAGAATTTTTCACTTTTATCAATGGTGGTCAGTTCTGGGATGTTGGAAGAAACAGAGTGTCTGAAAAAACCAACATTCTTCAGCAAGTGAACCTGCAAAGTACCACACACTGCTTGAGTGGGATTCAGACCTAGGCATGAAAGGCACTGTGAACTGTAAACACACACTTTACACCCCTTGGCTACTAAAATCTTTAAATAAATATGAAGGAGATGAAATAGGATTGATGCAAAAATCAACTAAGAAAAACTAAGAAGATCGGCAAGGGCATGCGTACACAAAGCAATTTTGAGATAAAGATTACATGTATTAATTAAGGCCCAATGACCCCTCATGGATTTTAGCACTGTGATTACCAAACCCATTAGGCAAGTAAAACATTTGTTCAATATGTTGGGTTAATCACAATAACTGAAAAAGTATCTTTAATATTTATTGATTTTAAGAACATGTCGCAGCAAACACATGAGATACGATTCTTGTTTGTTTACTTTGTATTGTTTTCTAAAATTGTAATCACCAGTGTAAAATCACATGTAACAATCAACAATCTATTTTAAACCCCCCCCCCCACCCTTTGAAAAACTATCACTCCCTCTTACCATGTCGCAAAGAAATCTACCACAACAAGTTTTGTTCCTGCCTCATTCAATGCCTGCTGAAACTGTGAATCGTCCTGGAGTTCCCTTACAGCTCCCGACATTTTTTCTGTTTTTCTGGAAAGATCCGAGTGCAAACTGAAAGTTGAATCACCCTCTACTACCGGCAAGTCATTGGATGCCCAGAGAACTTCCTCCGTCTCGTTTTTTTTGGTAACTCCCTCCTATGTCTAGAGCACCGTAATTATCGCAGCATATTCAAAAGACCGATATTTATATGTAACAAGAAAACACATTTCAGTAGTAAATTAATTACCAATCTTAATAAAGAATCATATTTTGGAGATTAAATAAATAAAATAAACTTCTTTTTAAAAATAAAGAATCTTTATTAAAGCTGCATTAAGTTTTCCAATTTTCTGATTTTTTTTTTTTTGATTTTCTAAAAATATATTTTTTTTAAAAAATAGTTATTCTCTAACCACAAACCGTGAGATTCATTTTCTAAAATTTCATTTCTTTTAGCTGTAAATAAACGAAATCCTCTGACCGGTTGGTCAGTGTTTTATGATGGTAATTATGAGCTTGGAGCATGCGCACGGATGTAAGGAAAACCCTAGAATCGAAGGTGAAACGTGACAGATTGCATTAATTGTCCTTCATTAATATCCAGATGTATTTAAAATGGTGTTGTGTATCCCTTACTAAGTCACAAATGACAAATTCAACGAAGTTCTGTGTTTAATTTATCGTATTTTACCGTTTTGAAAGTTGTGTTTAAATGACCCGGGTTTTGATGACGTAACCATGTTCTAATATTAGATCCCAAATGCTGTATCTCACTGGGTAAATACTGTAATTTCTGTATTTATTCGAGCTTTTATTGTTGAACCAAATGTAACATTTTTCATTAGGAACATCATTAATTAGAACCAAATGTAATATTTTTCATTAGGAACATCATTAATTAGATTAGCACCGTTTTAATTTTTTTCTTTGGAAAACTTAATGCAGCTTTGACATCTGTTAATCTGAAAGCCATACGCGAGAAACAAAAAAGGTAAAAATATAGCGGACAAACACAAACCCGAGACCTTCCGAATTCTAGCTTGACTCTACCGACTGACCTACCCGGTTACCTTTCAAGCCGTGGGTTCTTCTCTTGGTGCTTTCCGAACTTGCATGGCCTTGATTTAATTTGTTTGTCTAATTGCCGAGTACACATAGCTGCCTTTGTAGTCCCTCACCAGTTTCTGAAATCAGCACATTGTCGTCTGCAAAAAGTAGGGAACTAATCATGTATTGGCACAACATAACTTCACTTTGAACACTGTTGTTTTCGGGAATTTATTCCTTGTTAGATAGAGTGAAAAACGTGGAAGCTACATTGTCTCCCGACTAACTCCTTTATCAGTTTTCTTAAATTTGATTGGTTAATTACGATAGTCAACTACAAATTTTCTTTATTTATCTTGTTCCAATAAGCCACCTTTTTTCGTGTTCAAAAGCTTTCCCGAACCCGTCTTCCATGGTGTTCATTGCCATACAGATGTGTTTAGAAGAGAACCAAGACATTTTGTTTTTACTGAATAAAACAAAATACTGTTTTATCGGCGGGGAAGTATAGTTGATTTGAGAGACGGCGTTTTTTTGCGCCCCAGTCAAGTTCTTTCACTTATATCGAGGCGGTCAGTTCAAAGATAAAGGAGAAAACTGGAGTCCTCGGACAAAACAATCGATTTTTGACACGAGAACTGTCAAACCCGGCTTGGATCTGTCCGTGCAAGAATTGAACATAGGCGTTTTAGGCATGCGGTTTTACATCCCAGTCAAGAATATTTCATTTGTATCGAGACGTCACCAGCTATAGGCGAAGTTGCAGAAATTATTACCTTTGCAGTGCTCTTAGGGCAATGTGCAGGTAGGAATCTTTAGCGTACCACACCTGCCGTGATACGGTGAATCAGTTTTTAAGGTCTCCCCAAAAGGACCCCATGTCTTTCATTTTTGAATGCCGAGTTCTTGACGAAAGAACAGTCATTACCAAATTTCAAATCAAAACTTTTATAGTATGCAATATATCTACTGGATTATTATTTGTGAAAAACTTCTAAAGTTACCCTTTGTAACCTTTGTTACCAATGCATGTATCTGATTGCAAATGCATAGGGACCCTTTTTGCAAACATATTTAATTAAACCAACCTGTCCTCCTGTTCAAATGATGAAAGGAAACTAATATATACAACTGATTTATATATAGAAAAAAATGACATTGCTTATGCACAGAAAAAAAATCACTATTAAATATTAAATCCTGCAAATTTATTGAAATCATCAATTTTGAGAGGGTCAAATTACTATACCAAATCGTGCATGCAAATGTAAATATATAGTTATGTTTTCTTTGTTCTTTTTTTTTTTCTTTTTTTGTAAATGAGCTATTAAGAGAAATAAATACGATTTTTTAATTTAAAACCTCTCGCTCAAGCAAGTTTTGTCTTTTAGTATCTCGTAATTTCCGTATCAATAACCAACTGGGAAAATATACGCTATTTCACACACACACACACACACACACACACACACACACACACACACACACACACATTTGTTATTTTACGGGATTATCCGGCAATTTAATTGTTTACCCACCTGTACGAAATGTTCACAAAGTAAACATTTCGTCCTTAAAATAATTTGACGATATGTCATATCAGCGACAGTTAATCCGTTTTAAATGTATTTGTCATTATTCAGATATTTAATAAATAAATAAATAAATAAATAAATAAATAAATAAAAA
Source organism: Tegillarca granosa (assembly GCA_029721355.1). Classification (NCBI taxonomy): domain Eukaryota; kingdom Metazoa; phylum Mollusca; class Bivalvia; order Arcoida; family Arcidae; genus Tegillarca; species Tegillarca granosa. The sequence continues at coordinate 1,403,151 of JARBDR010000686.1, read as the reverse complement.
GAAAAAAAATAAAATTAAAAAAAATATAAAAATATGTTCGAAAGAAAAAGTTGTTATCTAAAGAGAGCGCCACTAGAAAATTTGCTTAAAATTTATGTTACGGAAAATCTATGGCACGGCTGAGTCACATTAATTACTAAATCTAGGATTCAATTACTTTATCTAGGATTCACACTACTGAATTTAGTTCATCAATGTTCAAAAGTAATTCAACTTAACTCTAGTTAACTCAAAGGAAGTTCAATTAAATGCATTTTCTCTACTTAATGATAATTAAAATTAAACTATAGTTCAGTGCAATTAAAGCTGCATTAAGTTTACCAATTTTCTGAATTTTTTTTTTTTTTTTTGATTTTCTACAAATATATTTTTTTAAAAGTAGATATCTTCTAACCACGATCCGTGGCATTCGTTTTCTAAAATTTCATTCCTTTTAGATGTAAGTAAATGGAATCCTCTGACCGGTTGGTCAGTGTTCTACGATGGTAATTATGAGCTTTGAGCATGCGCACGGATGTACGGAAAAGCCTAGAATCGAAAGTGAAACATGACAGATTGCATTAATTGTCCTTCATTAATATCCAGATGTATTTGAAATGGTGTTATTTATCCCTTACTAAGTCACAAATGACAAATTCAACGAAGTTCTGTGTTTAATTTATCGTATTTCAACATTTTGAAAGTTGTGTTTAAATGACCCGGGTTTTGATGACGTAACCATGTTCTAATATTAGATCCCGAATGCTGTATCTCACTGGGTAAATACTGTAATTTCTGTATTTATTCGAGCTTTTATCGTTGAACCAAATGTAACATTGTTCATTAGGAACATCATTAATTAGAACCAAATGTAACATTTTTCATTAGGAACATCATTAATTAGATTAGCACCGTTTAATTTTTTTCTTTGGAAAACTTAATGCAGCTTTAAGTTACCGAAGTGGAGTTAAAACACCGTAATTACATTTAGTAGAGTTAATCCGGGATTAGCTGACAATGTCTCGATTAAAACTCAATCTCCTCATCTCATCTCATCTCATCTCACTTAATCTAAACTCAATCTCCTCATCTCATCTCATCTCATCTCATCTTACATAATTTCATTTCATTCATTCATCCATTCATTCATTTGTATATACGCTGATTTAACGCATTAAGTACGGAATAAATATATTATTGTGTGTTTTTTCTAATCAATATATTTTACCTTTAGATGACAGAGGTCAATAAAACACATTCCTATATAAAATCAATCATGTGTGTTGTTTACATGTTGTCAATGTAACCGTCTACACACGGATGCACATGGTTAACATTATACATATATACATATAGGTAAATGCTATACTAATATATGTATATAAAATTTATCTATCACAAATGTATTAGGTACCGTGTGTATTAAGTGTATGAACCTCACCTGTATAACATTGACATGTATTCGGTAACAAGGTGGAATTATATGGCTGAGTGAATTGATGCATACATATATCCTCTATTCGTACAACAATAATTCAAATTACATAAGATATACATGTAACCTGAACAATGGAGAATATAAGAAAGCCGAAACATCAGGTAAGTTATGTGAAAATTGCAGAATATAGTATTGTACGATAGTGTTTAGATCTCTCTCTCTCTCTCTCTCTCTCTCTCTCTCTAACCAAACAAGAGAAAAACATAAGCAAATAAATACCGATTGAGAGCACAAACATCGCATTCAATATTTAGCATACCTGATGACGACTGCATTTAGGTCTCTCTCTCTCTCTCTCTCTCTCTCTCTCTCTCTCTCTCTCTCTCTCTCTCTCTATATATATATATATCATAGGCAGCTATCATGTACATTGTCGTACTTCAACTGTACAACGATCGACGGTTCAGTGTCTTACTATCGGTATAAGGAAATACAGAACAAGTGTACAGTTTTTATTCTGTTAAAAAGAAACAAAAACGATATAAAAATTGTGCACGTGTAATTAAGTTCCTTATAAGATCCCGGTTATTTCAATATTTTTTGTAAAATTTTAGGACGTCGGGAAGTTTCATCCATTTTTAGTTCAAAATATAGCAGTTTTATCACAACTATATCTTATAGTTGTATATTGTTGAAATAAAAATGTGACAAACGACCGTTAGTTATCGCCTTATTTTTCATGCTAAAGTGATTTTTTTTTTTTTTAGAAATGTTCACGTCTACAGTGTTAGAGCTCACTTTTATAAAGATAAAAATGTAAAAATCAAATGTTAGTTTTGACGACAAATTTCGTCCAATTTCATTTAAAGATATGAGAATTCGTAAATTTTCATCCGCTAGTAAAGAAATATCCAATATGGCCGACATCTGGGACTTTATCATATATATTATGTAATACCGTTATGTTGTTTTATTTTCTTCACTAATTAAAATGTAACAAACTGAAAGGTTTTATTTTTTTCAATTCAATTAAATAAGAAAGATATACATAAAAAAGGCAAAAATAAATAAATAAACTTAACAATGAATTAGATAAAGAATTAAACTTAACCAAGAAATAACTAAATAAAAATTAATGAAAATTAAATAAAAAATTAATGAAAATTTATGTTAAATTTAATTTTCGCATACAGAAATAAATGAAAAAATACTTAACAATAGAATAAATAAATAAATAAATAAATAAATAAATAAATAAATAAATTTAAAAAGATTGTCGAAGAGAAATAAATGAAAAATACTTAACAATATAATAAATAAATAAATAAATAAATAAATAAATAAATAATAAATAAATAAATAAATATATAAATAAATTTAAAAAGATTGTCGAAGAAAATGCACCAATAAGGTAAAAAAAAGTTCAAAAGTAATTATCGAATATGAAAATAAAAAGATAAAAAGTAAGATAACTATAAAAACCAAAAAAAAATAATAAATAAATAAATAAAAAATTAATAATAAAAAAAATAAATGAATGAATAAATAAATAATCTTATGTGGCAAATAAGGTGCAAAAAATGTTGATGTATTGAGCGAGTTTAAAGTCTACACGGGGCCTTGCGGCAATTGTGCAGACTGTTTGAGTTTAATTTGATTTTAAAGTAAGTCGTTATACTCTGTCATAAACGAAATCCCCCGGAGCGCGCCAGAGCAAGAAAAGTGTAGAGGGAAGGAGGGCACCAAGCGACAAGATTGTTACCCCGAGACAAGGGCCAGGGTAAAGTTTAACCAGCCGAGAGCAGGCAAAGAGAAGAATTTTGAAATTTTGATAAATTTTTAAGGGGGGGTGGGGTTATTTGAAGCCTGTTTCCGAATAGGGGACTTAATAAAGGGGAGTCGAAATCATGGATGTGTTAATTTTGAAGATATAAGTGAAGGGGGCCTATGCCGGTGTAAACGCCTACTCTGTTTTCGATAAACATAGGGGATCTTTATCGTGCCCCGTTAGGCTGTCGAGTACACGAGACCTCCGGTTTAACGTCTTTATCCGAGAAGACGCATACTTCACTCTGACACATTCAGACACATTCTGACACATACTCACAGAGCTAACAACAAAAGAGCGGAAATACTGTATAGTACAGTTTATTTGTTTATTTGTATCACCGTGCAGCACCAGTTATTTTGTTTTATTCTTAGATACTTTAAGATACTTGATTGTATCTTGTCCGGTACTGCACGGGTACAGAAAGAAGTAGAAAGGGGGGGGAAGAAGTTTTAAGGAGAAGGCGGCGTTTTACGGCCGTCCTGTCCCCGACCTCATGTACTCGATTTCGTGCTTCCATACGCCTCGGAGAGGGACACATCTGCTCAGCCTTGTACTCTTGTAAAAATGTTTTGACTCATGCAATACTGTTGAGAAAACTGATGGTAATTAATGAAAATATTCATTGTAT
>JARBDR010000686.1:1351775-1394275 GCA_029721355.1 Tegillarca granosa | reverse complement strand
TTATTATGGTAAATTTGTTTTATAAATTTGATTTGAAATTGTGATCTTTATCAGGTCTCGATGTATTAAATTGGTTTAATTGCAGAGAAGTCGGGTCTGACCAAGACTTGAAAATTCGTAGTGACTGTCTTGAGCCAAACACTCAGCATTTAGAAATGAAGGTCACGGGGTCCTTCCGTTGAGACCAGCCGTTTCACGGCAGGCGTGGCATGCTAAAGAATCCTCCCTGCACATTGGCCTTAGAGCACTGCAAAGGTCAACATTTCTCTATAGCTATTGACGTTTCAATATAAGTAAAATATTCTTGACCTGTACGTAAAAACCAATTTAATCAAATGAAATCATTACCATTTCCGCCGTCACGTATTTCGATTCATTAGGTCACTTAGTAAGCAAACTTGAGGGGTGTATTGGACGATACCTCAGATCATGAGTGTAATTATTATGAAAAATTCTTAGCCTTCGATCAGCAATTCGTATTTCAAGCTACTGGACTATTATGAATATTTTTATGTTTATTTGGTTCTTACATAGGATGATAACAAATCTCAAACAATTTTATTTATTTATTTATTTGTTTATTTATTTATTTATTTATTTATTTATTTATTTATTTATTTATTTATTTATTATCATTTATTTATATTTTCTAATTTTTTATACATGTATTTTATTATTTATGTATTTATTTATTTATTTATTCATTTCAGTCAATAATTAGTTCGTTGTCATTTGCCACATTTTCCATCACTCCAGCACTTCCGCAGAACAGATTGCAGTTAGGATTTACCTTGACCTTGACAGGGGTCACATTTAGATTTGTAACCAATCAGAGTCTACCAAAAATATCGTACTTAACTAGAATAGTAAGTAATTGTATAATGTAAATAAATAAATAAATAAATAAATAAATAAATAAATAAATAAATAAATAAATAACAGTGAAGTTATTACAATGCTGTAGTATTTAAATTCCAATTTATCATAGATGTTCATCTAGTCATCACAACCGGGAAACCCGCAAGGGAATTGAACTTTCATATAATAATAATAATAATAATAATAATAATAACAACAACAACAACAACAACAACAACAACAATAATAATAATAATAATAATAATAATAATAATAATAATAAAAATAAAATTTATGAAAAGCTAAATATAATTTATCAAATGATATTGGAGAAGGACTTCTATATATGGTCTCCCAGGGCTCATAGTTTGAGGGTTTACCTAAACTTTCTGCATGGAGGAAAAATTTAGATAAGTCGTCGACCAACGACTGTTTAGTTGCGGGGACTATCTTCTTAATATTTTTCATTTCAAATGTGTTTCAAAACTGATTATTACGCCTCTTGTGTTATATAGCATGTTACAATTATGTTCTATGTTTAATTAATTATTTAATTTTTATTTTCAGGATAAGTATATCTTGTTCAGTATGATATTCACATTCCTGGTATCTGTCTGGCATGCTGTGATAACTTTATTTGACGGACATCTACAGGCCCAGATGGACGTAGGTGCTTTCATCGCCTTTGCAGTATTATACGCATTGTTTCAGATTTTCTTCATTTTGTCAGTTATAATAAAAGTAAGTCTGTCTCTCTCTCTCTCTCTCTCTCTCTCTCTCTCTCTCTCTCATGGATAACTTCCTTGCACAACAGACCTTGTTTCAGATTATTATTTTATCAATTGCAATCAACACTCCTCTCTCAGAGCATTGATTACTGTAGATGAATCTTCAAGTTGCACAATATGCCTTGTTTCAAATTAAATTCAATTCAATCATATGGCCCAGTTGTTTAAATCTTCGTTGGTTTAACAAAATGGCAAGAAAAAAAAATTAAAATGTTAATAAAATTTAATACATTTTTATCATGGACACAAGAAGTTTTGATTTGAATGTTTCTGATTGATACATTTGTATTGTCATATACTATTTATGAATTTTATCATAAAATATATTTATATAATAACATTGTTTCTTCTATGTTATATGCCAAAATATTTCCCAAGGTTAGATGGCATAATGCCCGACCCGAAAGGGGAGTGCATTATGCCATCTAACCTTGGGAAATATTTTGGCCTATATAACATGGAAGAAATAATGTTATTATTATTATTACTATGAATGTCTTTGTTTAAATTGAAATTTTTTAAACAAATTACAAACTACTTTCATACATTTTTAATATCAGAAATACGTCAATTAGCCGTATTCGACTGGTCGTTTTCCGTTTAGCAAGAGGCTCTTCCATTAAACGATATTTCCCCACCTTTATTTTTGACCAATCAGATCACATAATATAGTTTTGTATTTGTCATTCGACTAGTCGAATAACAAACGTAAAGTTGATTTCTTTAGTCTGATTGGTCAAAAATAAAGGTGGGGAAATATCGTTTAATGGAAGAGCCTCTTGCTAAACAGAAAACGACCAGTCGAATACGGCTAATGCTTAATAAAATATGTTTACACTCTTTGTTATTAACAGACATTCCTTGAACGCTCGAATATACTTATATTTCAAACGCAGTAACGATTGTGAATTATGTATCCCATATATGGTTGTGACTCCACCCATATTTCATCACGTGACAACTCGTTTGGCTAACAAAGGCGATAAATAGCCACCCTCTCTGACAAACACACACACACACACACACACACACACACACACACACACACTTTTGGAAATCACCCTCATTTTTTAAAATTCATCGGAGGACATTTAAAACTAAGTTAAAGTTGTTAATGAAATACTTGAACGAATTAATTTTTTGGCCTCTGAAACTAACTAACTCGCAGAGACGTTCAATAAACATCGACATTATAATTGTCACGTGCTACGTTTTCATTGCATTATTTCATAAAAATTCAAAAGTAGCACATGGCAACATTGTTCCCGCCCAAAAAACTTTGACAAATACATCGCCTTTAATTTTTTTTGAAGAATAACTTGAATGAGGACTGTGCACTTTGCAAAAATCCCGTAACGTTGAAACAGTCTCTATAAATGATTATTTTCTTTTCTTTCCTTTTAATATTTTTTTTTTTTTTAAATTTCAGATTTTGGTGACAAGAAACGAGAACAAAAAGAGTGAAATAGCATATCAGGTAATCATTATGTAACCGAGAAAAAAATTGGAAGCGCCATAGGAGGTACAAATCCAATGGGTCCGGTTGCATGCTCCCCCGAAAAAAGGGAATAATAATAATAATAATAATAATAATAATAATAATAATAATAATAATAATAATAATAATAAATAATAATAATAATAATAAACTGCGTTAAATGGTACATTCTGACGACACCTGAACCTACAAGCATTTAAGGGCATATTTACCTTCGATGTGGCAACCTAATCGTCAACTGATGTATACATACATTTGGCTCGTATTATAGCATAGAAATTGGAACAGTGATAAAACTTTTAGAACATTGTTAGTTAAACAATCCTAAACTGGCTAGTGTACTAACAAAAAATATTATAGCCTTTGTTCTTATACATAGAGAACCACTGTTAATATATATGTGTGTGTGTGTGTGTGTGTGTGTGTGTGTGTGTGTGTGTGTGAGAGAGAGAGAGAGAGAGAGAGAGAGAGAGAGAGAGAGAGAGAGAGAGTTATATATGAATGGTTATATTTAAAGCTGCATTAAGTTTTCCAAAGAAAAAATTAAAACGGTACTAATCTAACTAATGATGTTCCTAATGAACAATGTTACATTTGGTTCAACGATAAAAGCTCGAATAAATGCAGAAATCACAATATTTACCGATCGAGATGCAGCATTTAGGATCTAATATTAGAACATGGTTACGTCATCAAAAACCCGGGTAATTTAAACACAACTTTCAAAACGGTGAAATACGATAAATTAAACACAGAACTTCGTTGAATTTGTCATTTGTGACTTAGTAAGGGATACAAAACACCATTTCAAATACATCCGGATATAAATGAAGGACAATTAATGTAATCTGTTATGTTTCACTTTCGGTTCTAGGGTTTTTCCGTACATCCGACATGATCCATGCGCATGCTCCAAGCTCATAATTACCATCGTAAAACTCTGACCAACCGGTCAGAGGATTCCGTTTATTTACAGCTAAAAGAAATGAAATTTTAGAAAATGAATGTCACGGATCGTGGTTAGAAGATATCTATTTTTAAAAAAATATATTTTCAGAAAATCAAAAAAAATTCAGAAAATTGATAACCTTAATGCAGCTTTAATGGATTGTCTGGTTTTCCCTTTTTTGGACCTGGCTGACAGCATTTAAGACATTCTGTAAATTATGACCTAAGTAATGCTTTCATTTATCATGCAATTACTAATTTTTGTGGTAAACAGAATACATTGTTTTCTTTGGAATTACAGACAAAGGCCACAAAGATTTTAGGAGAAACTTGGAAAAGCACCAGACGACACAATACTCAAGCACGCCGGCGAAAAAAGACGTATAGGAGCAATGAGTCTATTTGATTACAGTTAATTTACCTGACTTACAAGCATTTTGTGATTACAGTTATATAATTAATACTAAAGGACTGATTTAGAAGAATAGTTTAAGAAAGAGAATCATCAGCTTAAATGTACGATATCACAGCTAAAACATACAATAATCAGCTTAATTGTACGATATCACAGCTAAAACATACAATAATCAGCTTAAATGTACGATATCACAGCTAAACATACAATAATCAGCTTAATTGTACGATATCACAGCTAAAACATACAATAATCAGCTTAAATGTACGATATCACAGCTAAAACATACAATAATCAGCTTAAATGTACGATATCACAGCTAAAACATACAATAATCAGCTTAAATGTACGATATCACAGCTAAAACATACAATAATCAGCTTAAATGTACGATTTCACAACTAAAACATACAATAATCAGCTTAATTGTACGATATCACAACCTAAAACATACAATAATCAGCTTAAATGTACGATTTCACAACTAAAACATACAAAAATCAGCTTAATTGTACGATATCACAGCTAAAACATACAATAATCAGCTTAATTGTACGATATCACAACTAAAACATACAATAATCAGCTTAATTGTACGATATCACAGCTAAAACATACAATAATCAGCTTAAATGTACGATATCACAACTAAAACATACAATAATCAGCTTAATTGTACGATATCACAGCTAAAACATACAATAATCAGCTTAAATGTACGATATCACAGCTAAAACATACAATAATCAGCTTAAATGTACGATTTCACAGCTAAATCATACAATAATCAGCTTAAATGTACGATATCACAGCTAAAACATACAATAATCAGCTTAATTGTACGATATCACAGCTAAAACATACAATAATCAGCTTAAATGTACGATATCACAGCTAAAACATACAATAATCAGCTTAAATGTACGATATCACAGCTAAAACATACAATAATCAGCTTAAATGTACGATATCACAGCTAAAACATACAATAATCAGCTTAATTGTACGATATCACAGCTAAAAACATACAATAATCAGCTTAAATGTACGATATCACAGCTAAAACATACAATAATCAGCTTAAATGTACGATATCACAGCTAAAACATACAATAAACAGCTTAAATGTACGATATCACAGCTAAAACATACAATAATCAGCTTAAATGTACGATATCACAGCTAAAACATACAATAATCAGCTTAATTGTACGATATCACAGATCAAACATACAATAATCAGCTTAATTGTACGATATCACAGCTAAAACATACAATAATCAGCTTAAATGTACGATATCACAGCTAAAACATACAATAATCAGCTTTAAATGTACGATATCACAGCTAAAACATACAATAATCAGCTTAATTGTACGATATCACAGCTAAAACATACAATAATCAGCTTAATGTACGATTTTCACAGCTAAAACATACAATATCAGCTTAATTGTACGATATCACAGCTTAAAACATACAATAATCAGCTTAAATGTACGATATCACAGCTAAAACACTACAATAATCAGCTTAAATGTACGATTTCACAGCTAAAACATACAAAATCAGCTTAATTGTCGATATCACAGCTAAATCATACAGTAATCAGCTTAAATGTACGATATCACAGCTAAAACATCAAATAATCAGCTTAAATGTACGATATCACAGCTTAAAACATACAATAATCAGCTTAAATGTACGATATCACAGCTAAACATACAGTTAATCAGCTTAATGTACGATATCACAGCTAAAACATACAATAATCAGCTTAAATGTACGATATCACAGCTAAAACATACAATAATCAGATTAAATGCACGATATCACAACTAAAACATACAATAATCAGCTTAAATGTACGATATCACAGCTAAAACATACAATAATCAGCTTAAATGTACGATTTCACAGCTAAAACATACAATAATCAGCTTAAATGTACGATTTCACAGCTAAAACATACAATAATCAGCTTAAATGTACGATATCACAACTAAGATCAACGACAAAACAACCTAATTCAGTGATAACACAACTGAATTCAACGATAACACAACTAAAACGTGCAAAACACAGCTAAAACATACAATAATTAGCTTAAATGTACGATATCCACAGCTAAAAATACAATAATCAGCTTAAATGTACGATTTCAACAGCTAAAACATACAATAATCAGCTTAAATGTACGATTTCACAGCTAAAACATACAATAATTAGCTTAAATGTACGATATCACAGCTAAAACATACAATAATCAGCTTAAATGTACGATATCACAGCTAAAACATACAATAATCAGCTTAAATGTACGATTTCACAGCTAAAACATACAATAATCAGCTTAAATGTACGATATCACAACTAAAACATACAATAATCAGCTTAAATGTACGATTTCACAGCTAAAACATACAATAATTAGCTTAAATGTACGATATCACAGCTAAAACATACAATAATCAGCTTAAATGTACGATATCACAGCTAAAACATACAATAATCAGCTTAAATGTACGATTTCACAGCTAAAACATACAATAATCAGCTTAAATGTACGATATCACAACTAAAACATACAATAATCAGCTTAAATGTACGATATCACAACTAAAACATACAATAATCAGCTTAAATGTACGATATCACAGCTAAAACATACAATAATCAGCTTAAATGTACGATATCACAGCTAAAACATACATAATCAGCTTAAATGTACGATATCACAGCTAAAACATACAATCATCAGCTTAAATGTACGATATCACAGCTAAAACATACAATCATCAGCTTAAATGTACGATATCACAGCTAAAACATACAATCGTCAGCTTAAATGTACGATATCACAGCTAAAACATACAATCATCAGCTTAAATGTACGATATCACAGCTAAATCATACAATAATCAGCTTAAATGTACGATATCACAGCTAAAACATACAATAATCAGCTTAAATGTACGATTTCACAGCTAAAACATACAATAATCAGCTTAAATGTACGATATCACAACTAAAACATACAATAATCAGCTTAAATGTACGATATCACAACTAAAACATACAATAATCAGCTTAAATGTACGATATCACAGCTAAAACATACAATAATCAGCTTAAATGTACGATATCACAGCTAAAACATACAATAATCAGCTTAAATGTACGATATCACAGCTAAAACATACAATCATCAGCTTAAATGTACGATATCACAGCTAAAACATACAATCATCAGCTTAAATGTACGATATCACAGCTAAAACATACAATCGTCAGCTTAATGTACGATATCACAGCTAAACATACAATCATCAGCTTAAATGTACGATATCACAGCTAAATCATACAATAATCAGCTTAAATGTACGATATCACAGCTAAAACATACAATAATCAGCTTAAATGTACGATTTCACAGCTAAATCATACAATAATCAGCTTAAATGTACGATATCACAGCTAAAACATACAATAATCAGCTTAAATGTACGATATCACAGCTAAAACATACAATAATCAGCTTAAATGTACGATATCACAGCTAAAACATACAATTATCAGCTTAAATGTACGATATCACAGCTAAAACATACAATTATCAGCTTAATTGTACGATATCACAGCTAAAACATACAATAATCAGCTTAATTGTACGATATCACAACTAAAACATACAATCATCAGCTTAAATGTACGATATCACAGCTAAAACATACAATCATCAGCTTAATTGTACGATATCACAACTAAAACATACAATCATCAGCTTAAATGTACGATATCACAGCTAAAACATACAATCATCAGCTTAAATGTACGATATCACAGCTAAAACATACAATCATCAGCTTAAATGTACGATATCACAGCTAAAACATACAATAATCAGCTTAAATGTACGATATCACAGCTAAATCATACAATTATCAGCTTAATTGTACGATATCACAGCTAAAACATACAATTATCAGCTTAAATGTACGATATCACAACTAAAACATACAATAATCAGCTTAATTGTACGATATCACAGCTAAAACATACAATGATCAGCTTAAATGTACGATATCACAACTAAAACATACAATAATCAGCTTAATTGTACGATATCACAGCTAAAACATACAATGATCAGCTTAAATGTACGATATCACAGCTAAAACATACAATAATCAGCTTAAATGTACGATATCACAGCTAAAACATACAATATTCAGCTTAATTGTACGATATCACAGCTAAAACATACAATAATCAGCTTAAATGTACGATATCACAGCTAAACATACAATAATCAGCTTAAATGTACGATTTCACAGCTAAAACATACAATAATCAGCTTAATGTACGATTTCACAGCTAAAACATACAATAATTAGCTTAAATGTACGATATCACAACTAAAACATACAATAATCAGCTTAAATGTACGATATCACAGCAAAAACATACAATAATCAGCTGAAATGTACGATTTCACAGCTAAAACATACAATAATCAGCTTAAATGTACGATATCACAACTAAAACATACAATTATCAGCTTAAATGTACGATATCACAACTAAAACATACAATAATCAGCTTAAATGTACGATTTCACAGCTAAAACATACAATAATCAGCTTAAATGTACGATATCACAGCTAAACATACAATAATCAGCTTAAATGTACGATATCACAGCTAAAACATACAATAATCAGCTTAATTGTACGATATCACAGCTAAAACATACAATAATCAGCTTAAATGTACGATATCACAACTAAAACATACAATTATCAGCTTAAATGTACGATATCACAACTAAGATCAACGACAAAACAACTAAATTCAGCGATAACACAACTGAATTCAACGATAACACAACTAAAACGTGCAAAACACAGCTAAAACATACAATAATTAGCTTAAATGTACGATATCACAGCTAAAACATACAATAAACAGCTTAAATGTACGATATCACAACTAAACATACAATTATCAGCTTAAATGTACGATATCACAACTAAAATCAACGACAAAACAACTAAATTCAGCGATAACACAACTGAATTCAACGATAACACAACTAAACGTGCAAAAACACAGCTAAAACATACAATAATTAGCTAAAATGTACGAAAACAGAGCTTATACGTACAGATTATATTTTCCTTCCAACTACGATACTTTTATTCATATACCTCAGAAATGCTGTTTGGAGTAACTGAAAAGTTTAAGGTACGGACTGTTGCGATATTTTCTGTTTAACTACATTGCTTATTATTATTATTATTATTATTATTTGATGTTATTCTTTATACCTAAGGGATGCTGTTTTAAGCATCTCAATATTTTAAGCCAAGGACTGATGTGATTCAATATGATCCCGGTATATATTTTTGAACTGTAAAATGATGGAACAGACAATGATTTTTGAAACAACCCGAATGTATATTTATAAAGCTATCTATCGATTAACAAGGTAAGAATCTAGCTCAGTTAGATTCATGGAGAGTTATCTTCCCTTGACTGTCGTTCTTTTATCGTTCAACTAATTGTTTTTTGTTTATTATATCACCCCCCCCCCCCCACACACACACACACACATACACACATACTTCTATACTATTTTGTTGCACAATCTGTTCAATAACCGGGACTGATATATTGGTTTAGTTTGGTTTGGATCCACAAGTACTCAGCCACTTGTTCGATCACTGTCAGAAGTTGTTATATTTATTATTTTGGTTTCGTTACCTATTATTATTTTGTTGTTTTTCTTGTAAGTTTTAATTTTTTTCTTGTTTTTTTGATTCCATCGACTACAGCCAAATACATCATGGACAACAAACATAATCAATGCTGTTGTGTTTTTTTAGTTTAACAGAAATATAATAACAATAATAAATTAAAAAAAGAAAATGGCTCATTTGTTGTTTTAAAAGAAATAATAAACATTGTAAGAAACAAAAAACGTTTTTTGATAATTTTTTTTGATAAATATTTTATGAAATGTACATTTTGCATAGGTAATTAATTTATGTCTGCAGTGTGCAAAATGTCCAGTTTTTATCTATTCATAACAAAAAGAAAGAAAATTATTCGGTTTCTATAGCAACAAACTAATGATCCGACAGATACTTAATTAACTACATTATTTTATAAATAAAATCACAGACTGAACATTGACGGAAACTTTGTAAAGTATGAGTTGAGTTGAGATATAGTTTTCAACGTCCCAGTCAAGAATATTCCACTTATATCGAGACGTCGCCAGCTATAGGCGAAAGTGAAGAAATTTTGCGTGTGTGTTGCGCTGATGGCATTATACAGCAGGGTTCTTTATCGTGTCATGCCTGCCATGACACGGGACCTCGTTTATTTTAAGTTCTCATCCGAAAGAATCGTAAATTTCATTTCGTAATGCCGAGTGCTTGGCGAAAGAATAGTCACTGCCCACTTTCAAGTCTTGGGTCAGACCCGGCCGGTCGAACCCACGACCTCCCACTTACGGAGCGAGCACTCTACCAACTGAGCTACCGCAGTGGTCGTAAAGTATGAAATACGATTGCAGATACACTGTGTATAAAACTTGATTATTCCCCTTTGTTCAGATAGCCAAAGAAAACCTCCATAATATCTGTAAAATTGACATTCGGATATTACGGGGATTTTACATGTCAAAAACGATGTGTTTACACCGGAAATGATGATTTTAGTGACATATTACGGCGTATGGCAAAAGAACCCAACATTTGCCTTGTTTCATAACATGTAGCAGCACGTTTCCTTTCTTCAGAAATACATGTATCTTATCGGCTAATCGCGAATTTTTATTTACGACTACACTTAAGTAAGTGAAAAATACAAACTTTATTCGAGTTGATTAGTTCTATGAGAATTAAGTACCGTTTACTTGTACCGAGGCGGTCGGATCTGGAATGGTTGAGGAAACCTGGAGTGTTCAGAGTTAACCACCGACCATCGGTAAGCGGAACTGATAAACTTTCTCATTCTAGGAGCTGCCCAAATGGGATTCGAACCTGATAAGCCTCACTTTGATCCGAAAGCGCGAAATTTAGACCATTCGATCGGTCACCGAGGCCCCCGAAAGGTTTTTTTTAGAATATCCATGTAATATAGGAAAAGTGCTTACCCCTTCCACACCTTGCACCGGTTTGGAATTTTTTAAATTCTACATTTATCATCTCGATATGGATTATTGTTTTTGTTTGTGTTCAAGTAAATTTAGCATTATTATTGAAATCAGCGCCATCTTTGCAAAGTCTAACTTTAATATCAAAAGTGAAATGAAGTTGTTCGTTTTTTAAATTTTTAATTATAACTAAAATGCTTTGAAATTTCTATTTTCTATTTTCTTTAATTAAAAAACGATTGCACAAGCATGTGAAAACCAAACAAACTTAAAACAGAAGATATCGTAGCAAGATCCGCCATCGAGCAAAATTTGTTAACAACTAAAAATAAAAAAAAATATTCCACTATTGTAAATCTAACTTTCAATATTATTACCTGTAATAGTTTGTGCTGACAAAATTCTATTACTGTACATTTTACTTTCAATATTTTATCTGTAGCATAGTATGCCAGTGTACCACGTGATCATGCTGATTAACATCATAAATGCGGACCTTTTTTGGAAAAAAAAAAAAAAAACAAAAAAAAAAAAAAAAAAAAAAAAAAACAAAAAAAAAAAAAAAACCTATAACATCGCAAATTCTCGCAATAAGAACGTTTTTACGATGATATTGACTATCCAATGCAAGTATGCATGGAATATCGCGTTGTATGCAAAAACCTCAATTTTAAAAAAAATGTTAACAAATAAAATTATTTAAAAAACAATGATATAAAATAAAATAAAAAATATAAATAAACCATGAACAATTGTAAAATTTGTTGAAGAATTATTGATTTAAAATACATTTCAACATTATATATTTTGTATATTTCGTAATAATTTTTCCGGGTTATAAAGAATACATGTATAAATGTAGACAAAATATAAACCACGATTGTCTTTAAATCGGGAAAGTATCCCGCTTACACGTATTTCCTTAAGAGTGTATATGGTAGTCAAGGTAACTATGTCAATGTGGAGTCCAATATTAATGTTTAATTTAAATAATCTCATTTCTTATCATTGCAAAAAAATATTTGAATTTAATTATCTTTCGGCGTTTAGGCGCATGTATATTTTATGAATCGAGACTTTCACACATCCGTCAATCATTCGAGGGACAGAAGGCGAATCCCTGTTTATTTTAAGTTACGTTTATGCTTCGACGTTTGAACGCATGCAATTTTTATACACATCCGTCAATCATTTGAGGGACAGGAAGGGATTCACATGTTTATTGAAAGTTAAAGTTACATTTATTTATCGACGTTTGAACGCATGTATTTTTTATGCACTGAGATTTTCACACAGCCTTCAATCATTTGCGGGATAGGAAGTGAATCCTCTAGTTTTTCACACTCATCTGTATGTGGATCAAAAATGATGACGTCATCACACAATAAATCATCGTCCCCTCCTTTACCCCCTGTTATAACTAGTTTTCCTTGGTAATGAACTGCACCGAAATGAATTCGTTTGAACGGAGAAATGTCTCCAATATCCTGCAAATGTGGATTTTGTTTTCCGTCCTTGTTTTGAATAAATTCTGTTACTCGTCCATCATAGAGAATTAAGTAGACTGTGGAATTGACCACAATAGCCTTTGTCAATTTGCATGGAAGAGGGAGGTTAAAATTTATTAAGTATGACTGTTTGTGTCTAGTGTCAAAACACTGGACGTTTGAAGTATCGTCCGTAGAGGTATCCTCACCACCGAAAACGTAGATACAATTTCCGATCAGAGCAGACGAACATGAGCTTACTGGCAAGGGTAGATCGCCAACAAATTCCCAAGCACCGTCCGAAAGACTGAACATTTCCACAGACTTTAAAGCTCTGTAATCTTGGTATAGTTTATTGTCGTATCCTCCGAGAGCGAACATATACCCAGTAATGGCCTGCATTGTGTGTCTCCGTCTTCCTTGCTTTAAGCACGACATGACAGACCAAACATTTTTACTTGAATCATAACGAGCAACGACTTCTGCATGCTACCTCCTCCGGAGACAAAAATGTCATTTCCATAAGTGCATGTGGCAAACTCGATTCCCGGATCATATGGTAAGGGGCATAACTCGTACCATTGTTGTTTGATGAAACTGTAACATATGACTCTTAATGAACGTGCATATGGTGGGTTTGCGGTTGCACATCCTCCAACTACCACAATGACTTCTTCCAAATCAGCATGGATACGGTGACGAGTATTTCTTCTATAAATTTCCTGCTGTCTAGCAGGTAGCAAAGAATATTTTATAGCGTCATTCAAACATTCTCGGCATTTTTCGTCAGCCTGAAAAACTTGCTTTTCCCGTAACATAACGAGATACTCCGGTTTAAGAAACGACAACCGGATTTTATCGATCAATATTCCGGCTTTTTTCGCCCGTGAAGACTCGTCTTTTTGGATCCATTTGATGACAATATCACAAATGGCTTCCTCTGGACTTATGTTGATATAATCGCTGTTTATGATATCGGCCAATTCATTTGCTTCTAATTCCAAGAATTTATCAGATTTTGATATTTCTTTGAAACTTGCAGCCACCATGTCAGCTGATTTTGAACGGAGGCTCTTACAGTCATAAGCGACAGAGAGGCGAAAAACATCAAAACAGTTATCCCAAGAGAGATGTTTCTTTAAAAATTCTTCACATAATGTTTGTAAAGACGTTATTCGAAGAAAAGAAGATATCCTGAGAATTTCGACCACGTTGTCAGTGTTTAAATCGCAGTCGCCAGTGTATATATAATGTAACACCATCTCAAACAAATCAGGGTCCATAGTCGGAAACGTCACGTGACCAGTAGCCTTTTCGCGCATGTCTGAAGAAAACATGGTGTCGAAATACGAAGAGATGGCAGTTAATAGAGCCTTATGGCATCTAAAAGTTTTCTGCCCAACGTTAATGGTAACATCTGTGAAGCTACCACTGTTCTGCAATCGTTTGAATCCATCAACCAACGCCTTGTAATGAATTTGGTCTGGATCTTCCATTTTCTCACAAAGCATCCTTCAATAAAAACAATCATAATATTTGTTTAGGTTGCATATTTCTTGCTAACAGAAATGCAGCTTCGAATTTTATATTTGATGTTTAAAATACGCGATATATGGAGTTGCATCTACTTGTTAAACATTTTGAACTTTTAAAGGTGACAAAAATATTTTTAATGCTGATCTTTAATTAATCTTTTCATTGTTTGTTAGCGGAAAACTAAAGAATATTTCATGTATTGTGATAAACTGATGCAAGAATATGAAAAGAGCTCATGATACATACTCATGGAGAGAATATGTGACAAATATAAAACACAAAAACACACATGGCACGTGGCAAATATAAAGCTAAAAACAAGAGAGCACATAGCAGTAATACAACTCAAAAACAAGAGAGCACATGACAGATATAAAACTCAAAAACAAGAGAGCAAATGATAGATATAAAACTCAAAAACAAGAGAGCAAATGACAGATATAAAACTAAAAAAACAAGACAGCAAATGACAGATATAAAACTCAAAAACAAGACAGCAAATGACAGATATAAAACTCAGACAGGAGATGGGCACATGACAGATATAAAACTCAGAAACAAGAGAGAACATGGCAGATATAAAACTGAGGAAGGAGAGCACATGACAGTAAAACAACTCAAAAACAAGAAAGCACGTGACAGTTATACAACTCAAAAACAAGAGAGCACATGGCAGATTTAAAACTCAGAAACAAGATAGCACAAGAAAGTTATAATACTCAGAAAGAAGAGAGCGCATGACAGTTATAAAACTCAAGAACAAGAGAGAACATACCAGATACAAAACTCAAAAACAAGAGAGCACATGACAGTTATAAAACTTAGAAAGAAGAGAGCACATGGCAGATATAAAACTCAGCAACAAGAAAGCATATGACAGATATAAAACAGAGGAAGGAAAGCAAATGATAGATATAAAACTCTAAAACAAGAAAGCACATGACAGTTATCAAACTCAAATACAAGAGAGAACATAACAGTTATAAAACTCAAAATTTAAAGAGCACAAGACAGTTATAATAATCAGAAAACAAGAAAGCACATGACAGTTATACAACTCAAAAAGAAGAGAGCACATGTCAGTTATACCACTCAAAATTAAAAGAGCACAAGACAGTTATAATACTCAGAAAATAGAGAGCATTTGACAGATATTAAACTCAAAAACAAGAGAGCACATGGCAGTTATAGAACTCAAATTTAAAAGAGCACAAGACAGTTATAATACTCAGAAAATAGAGAGCACATGACAGATATTAAACTCAAAAACAAGAGAGTACATGACAGTTATAAAACACAAAAACAAGACAGAACATGACAGTTATACAACTCAAAAACAAGAGAGTACATGACAGTTATACAACTCAAAAATAAGAGAGCACTTGGTAGTTATACAACTGAAAATTAAAAGAGCACAAGATAGTTATAATACTCAGAAAATAGAGAGCACATGACAGATATTAAACTCAAAAACAAAAGTAAATGACAGTTATACAACTCAAAAACAACAGAGTACATGACAGTTATAAAACACAAAAACAAGAAAGCACATGACAGTTATACAACTCAAAAACAAGAGAGTACATGACAGTTATACAACTGAAAATTAAAAGAGCACAAGATAGTTATAATACTCAGAAAATAGAGAGCACATGACATATATTAAACTCAAATACAAAAGTACATGACAGTTATAAAACTCAAAAACAACAGAGTACATGACAGTTATAAAACACAAAAACAAGAAAGCACATGACAGTTATACAACTCAAAAACAAGAGAGTACATGACAGTTATACAACTCAAAAATAAGAGAGCACATGGTAGTTATACAACTCAAAATTAAAAGAGCACAAGACAGTTATAATACTCAGAAAACAAGAAAGCACATGACAGTTATACAACTCAAAAAGAAGAGAGCACATATCAGTTATACAACTCAAAATTAAAAGAGCACAAGACAGTTATAATACTCAGAAAAAAGAGAGCACATAACAGATACTAAATTCAAAAACAAAAAAGCACATGCAGTTATAGAACTCAAAATTAAAAGAGCACAAGATAGTTATAATACACAGAAAATAGAGAGCACAAGACAGATATTAAACTCAAAAACAAGAGAACACATGACAGTTATACAACTCAAAAACAACAGAGTACATGACAGTTACAAAACACAAAAACAAGAGAGAACATGACAGTTATACAACCCAAAATCATGAGAGCACATGGCAGTTATAAAACTCAAAAACAAGAAAGCACATGACAGTTATACAAGTCAAAAACAAGAGAGTACATGACAGTTATACAACTCAAAAATAAGAGAGCACATGGCAGTTACACAACTCAAAATTAAAAGAGCACAAGACAGTTATAATACTCAGAAAATAGAGAGCACATGACAGTTATACAACTCAAAATTAAAAGAGCAAAAAAACAGTTATAATACTCAGAAAATAGAGAGCACATGACAGTTATACAATTCAAAAACAAGAGAGCACATGACAGTTATAAAACTTAGAAAGAAGAGAGCACATGGCAGATATAAAACTCAGCAACAAGAAAGCATATGACAGATATAAAACAGAGGAAGGAAAGCAAATGATAGATATAAAACTCTAAAACAAGAAAGCACATGACAGTTATCAAACTCAAATACAAGAGAGCACATAACAGTTATACAACTCAAAATTTAAAGAGCACAAGACAGTTATAATTATCATAAAACAAGAAAGCACATGACAGTTATACAACTCAAAAAGAAGAGAGCACATGTCAGTTATACCACTCAAAATTAAAAGAGCACAAGACAGTTATAATACTCAGAAAATAGAGAGCATTTGACAGATATTAAACTCAAAAACAAGAGAGCACATGGCAGTTATAGAACTCAAATTTGAAAGAGCACAAGACAGTTATAATACTCAGAAAATAGAGAGCACATGACAGATATTAAACTCAAAAACAAGAGAGTACATGACAGTTTTAAAACACTAAAACAAGACAGAACATGACAGTTATACAACTCAAAAACAAGAGAGTACATGACAGTTATACAACTCAAAAATAAGAGAGCACTTGGTAGTTATACAACTCAAAATTAAAAGAGCACAAGATAGTTATAATACTCAGAAAATAGAGAGCACATGACAGATATTTTATACTCAAAAACAAAAGTACATGACAGTTATACAACTCAAAAACAACAGAGTACATGACAGTTATAAAACACAAAAACAAGAAAGCACATGACAGTTATACAACTCAAAAACAAGAGAGTACATGACAGTTATACAACTCAAAAATAAGGGAGCACATGGTAGTTATACAACTCAAAATTAAAAGAGCACAAGACAGTTATAATACTCAGAAAACAAGAAAGCACATGACAGTTATACAACTCAAAAAGAAGAGAGCACATATCAGTTATACAACTCAAAATTAAAAGAGCACAAGACAGTTATAATACTCAGAAAAAAGAGAGCACATAACAGATATTAAATTCAAAAACAAGAAAGCACATGCAGTTATACAACTCAAATTTAAAAGAGCACAAGACAGTTATAATACTCAGAAAATAGAGAGCACATGACAGATATTAAACTCAAAAACAAGAGAGCACAAGACAGTTATACAACTAAAAAACAACAGAGTACATGACAGTTACAAAACACAAAAACAAGAGAGAACATGACAGTTATACAACCCAAAATCATGAGAGCACATGGCAGTTATAAAACTCAAAAACAAGAAAGCACATGACAGTTATACAACTCAAAAACAAGAGAGTACATGACAGTTATACAACTCAAAAATAAGAGAGCACATGGCAGTTATAAAACTCAAAAAAAAGAAAGCACATGACTCATAAAAAACTTAGAAACTAGAGAGCACATGACAGTTATACAACTCAAAAATAAGACAGCATATGGCAGTTATAAAACTCAAAAAAAAGAAAGCACATGACTCATAAAAAACTTAGAAACTAGAGAGCACATGACAGTTATACAACTCAAAAATAAGACAGCATATGGCAGTTATAAAACTCAAAAACAAAAAAGCACATGACAGATTAAAAACTGTGAAACTAGAGAGCACATGACAGTTATACAACTCAAAAATAAGAGAGCACATGACAGTTATAAAACTCAAAAACAAGAAAGCACATGACAGATAAAAACTTAGAAACTAGAGAGCAGATGACAGATATAATAAAAGAAAAAACTAGAGAGCAAATGACAGTGATAAAACTCTATAACTAAAGAGTACATGATACATATAAAACTGAGAAAATAGAGAGTACATGACAGTTATAAAACTCAAAAACAAGAGAGCACATGACAGTTATGCAACTCAAAAACAACAGAACACATGACAGTTATAAAACACAAAAACAAGAGAGAACATGACAGTTATACAACTCAAAATTAAGAGTGCACATTACAGAAATAAAACTCAGAAACAAAAGAGCACATGACAGATAAAAAACTAAGATACTAGAGAGCACATGGCAGATATAAAACTGAGGAAGGAGAGCACATGACAGTTACACAACTCAAAATTAAAAGTGCACATTACAGAAATAAAACTCAGAAACAAAAGAGCACATGACAGATAAAAAACTAAGATACTAGAGAGCACATGGCAGATATAAAACTGAGGAAGGAGAGCACATGACAGTTATACAACTGAGATACTAGAGAGTACATGACAGTTATACAACTCGGATACTAAAGAGTACATGACAGTTATACATTTCAAAAATAAGAGAGCACATGGCAGTTATAAAACTCAAAAACAAGAAAGCACATGACAGATAAAAAACTTAGAAACTAGAGAGCACATGACAGATATAAAACACAAAAACAAGAGAGGCAATGACAGTGATAAAACTCAATAAACAGCTGCGCCTGGAGCGCATGATACGCCCGTCAGATATTTAAACTTCTTTTTTAATGTCTTAAACAACTTGACATTTAGCTGAAACATATCTTTTTAAAACAAACGTAGCAAATTTATTTCTCAATGTTTATTCACAAACCCTATTGATTATATAGGACAAATATAACACAAAAGTTTCATAAAAATGTTCAAATGATTTTTGAGTTACAACATGCAAAAAATGCCTAAAATTTGACAAATAAAGGCCAATAACTCTACAACAAGAAAACATACGAATCTCAAAAATAAAAGGGAGCTCTCTGTCATGGATACCA
Source organism: Tegillarca granosa (assembly GCA_029721355.1). Lineage (NCBI taxonomy): Eukaryota > Metazoa > Mollusca > Bivalvia > Arcoida > Arcidae > Tegillarca > Tegillarca granosa. Next base: position 1,374,364 of record JARBDR010000686.1, on the reverse strand, counting down.
ATATAACACAAAGTTTCATTCAAATTGTTCAAAGCATTTTTGAGTTATTACACAACATGCAAAAAATGCCTTAAATATGACAATTTAAGTCCCATAACTCCGCAGTGACAAAAAAAAAAGGAATCTCAAAAATAATAGGGAGCTCTCTGCCATGGATACCAATATAACACAATAGTTTCATTCAAATTGTTCAAAGCATTTTCGAGTTATTGTACAACATGCAAAAAAATGCCTAAAATTTGACAATTAAAGGCCAATAACTCCACAACGAGAAAATATACGAATCTAAAAAACGAAAGGGAGCTTTCTGCCTTAGAAACAAACATTTCATAAAAATTTCATTGAAATTGCTCAAAGCATTCTTGAGTTAGTGTACGACGTGTGGACATACGGACGGACGGACGGACGGACAGACTGCGCCATACCATAATACGTCCCTTCATAGACGGGCGTATAAAAACTAGAGAGTACATGACAGTTATAAAACTCAGAAAATAGAGAGTTCATGACAGTTATACAACTCAAACACTAGAGAGCACATGACAGTAATACAACTCAAAATTAAGAGAGCACATGACAGTTATAATACTCAGAAACTAGAAAGCACATGACAGTTATACAACTCAGATACTAGAGAGCACATGACAGATATTAAACTGAGGAAGGAGAGCACATGACAGTTATACAACTCAGATACTAGAGAGCACATGACAGTTATACAACTCAGATACTAGAGAGCACATGACAGATATTAAACTGAGGAAGGAGAGCACATGACAGTTATACAACTCAGATACTAGAGAGCACATGACAGTTATACAACTCAGATACTAGAGAGCACATGACAGTTATACAACTCAGATACTAGAAAGCACATGACAGTTATATAACTCAGATACTAGAGAGCAAGCACATGACAGTTATACAACTCAGATACTAGAGAGCACATGACAGTTATAAAACTCTATAACTAAAGAGTACATGATACATATAAAACTGAGAAAATAGAGAGTACATGACAGTTATAAAACTCCAAAACAAGAGAGCACATGACAGTTATGCAACTCAAAAACAACAGAACACATGACAGTTATAAAACACAAAAACAAGAGAGAACATGACAGTTATACAACTCAAAATTAAAAGTGCACATTACAGAAATAAAACTCAGAAACAAAAGAGCACATGACAGATAAAAAACTAAGATACTAGAGAGCACATGGCAGATATAAAACTGAGGAAGGAGAGCACATGACAGTTATACAACTGAGATACTAGAGAGTACATGACAGTTATACAACTCGGATACTAAAGAGTACATGACAGTTATACATTTCAAAAATAAGAGAGCACATGGCAGTTATAAAACTCAAAAACAAGAAAGCACATGACAGATAAAAAACTTAGAAACTAGAGAGCACATGACAGATATAAAACACAAAAACAAGAGAGGCAATGACAGTGATAAAACTCAATAAACAGCTGCGCCTGGAGCGCATGATACGCCCGTCAGATATTTAAACTTCTTTTTTAATGTCTTAAACAACTTGACATTTAGCTGAAACATATCTTTTTAAAACAAACGTAGCAAATTTATTTCTCAATGTTTATTCACAAACCCTATTGATTATATAGGACAAATATAACACAAAAGTTTCATAAAAATGTTCAAATGATTTTTGAGTTACAACATGCAAAAAATGCCTAAAATTTGACAAATAAAGGCCAATAACTCTACAACAAGAAAACATACGAATCTCAAAAATAAAAGGGAGCTCTCTGTCATGGATACCAATATAACAAAAAGTTTCATTCAAATTGTTCAAAGCATTTTTGAGTTATTACACAACATGCAAAAAATGCCTTAAATATGACACTTTAAGTCCCATAACTCCGCAGTGACAAAAAAAAGGAATCTCAAAAATAATAGGGAGCTCTCTGCCATGGATACCAATATAACACAAAAGTTTCATTCAAATTGTTCAAAGCATTTTCGAGTTATTGTACAACATGCAAAAAAAATGCCTAAAATTTGACAATTAATGGCCAATAACTCCACAACGATAAAAAAATAAGAATCTAAAACACGAAAGGGAGCTTTCTGCCTTAGATACAAACATTTCATAAAAATTTCATTAAAATAGCTCAAAGCATTCTTGAGTTAGTGTACGACGTGTGGACATACGGACGGACGGACGGACGGACTGCGCCATACCATAATACGTCCCGTCATAGACGGGCGTATAAAAACTAGAGAGTACATGACAGTTATAAAACTCAGAAAAAAGAGAGTTCATGACAGTTATACAACTCAAACACTAGAGAGCACATGACAGTAATACAACTCAAAATTAAGAGAGCACATGACAGTTATAATACTCAGAAACTAGAAAGCACATGACAGTTATAAAACTAAAAAACTAAAGAACACGTGACAGTTTGAAAACTCAGAAACTAGAGAGTACATGGTAGATATTAAACTGAGGAAGGAGAGCACATGACAGATATACAACTCAGATACTAAAGAGCAAGCACATTACAGTTATACAACTCAAATACTAGAGAGGAAGCACATGACAGATATACAACTCAGATACTAGAAAGCACATGACAGTTATACAACTCAGATACTAGAGAGCACATAACAGTTATACAACTCAGATAATAGAAATCACATGACAGTTATACAACTCAGATACTAGAAATCACATGACAGTTATACAACTCAGATACTAGAGAGCACATGACAGATATTAAACTGAGGAAGAAGAGCACATGACAGTTATACAACTCAGACACTAAACAGCACATGACAGTTATACAACTCAGATACTAGAGAGCACATGCGTTTTAAAACTCAGATACTAGTAAGCACATGGCAATTATATGACTCAGATATTAGAGAGCACATGACAGTTGTACAACTCAGATACTAGGGAGCACATGACAGTCATACAACTCTGATACTAGATAGCACATGACATTTATACAACTCAGATACTATAGAGCACATGACAGATATAAAACTGAGGAAGGAGAGCACATGGCAGTTATACAACTCAGATACTAGAGAGCACATGACATATATAAAACTGAGGAAGGAGAGGACATGACAGTTATACAACTCAGATACTAGAGAGCACATGACATATATAAAACTGAGGAAGGAGAGCACATGACAGTTTAACAACTCAGATACTAGGGAGCACATGACTGTTATACAACTCAGATACTAGAAAGCACATGACAGATATAAAACTGAGAAAGGAGAGCACATGACAGTTTTACAACTCAGATACTAGGGAGCAAATGACAGTCATACAACTCAGATACTAGAAAGCACATGTCAGTTATACAATTTAGGTACTTGAGGGCACGTGGCATATAAAACTGAGGAAGGAAAGCACATGGCAGTTATACAACTCAGATACTAGAGAGCACATGACAGATATAAAACTGAGGAAGGAGAGCACATGACAGTTATACAACTCAGATACTAGAGAGCATATGACAGATATACAACTCAGATACTAGAAGTACATGACAGTAATACAACTCAAAAACTAGAGAACACATGATAGTTTGAAAACTCAGAAACTAGAGAGCACATGGTAGATATTAAACTGAGGAAGGAGAGCACATGACAGATATACCGCTCAGATACTAGAGAACACATGACATATAAAACTGAGGAAGGAGAGCACATGGCAGTTATACAACTCGGATACTAGAGAGCACATGACAGATATAAAACTGAGGAAGGAGAGCACATGACAGTTATACAACTCAGATACTAGAGAGCACATGACAGATATAAAACTGAGGAAGGAGAGCACATGACAGTTTTACAACTCAGATACTAGAGAGCACATAACAGTTATACGACTCAGATACTAGAAATCACATGACAGATATAAAACTGAGGAAGGAGAGCACATGACAGTTTTACAACTCAGATACTAGGGAGCACATGACAGTCATACAACTCTGATACTAGAAAGCACATGTCAGTTATACAATTTAGGTACTTGAGGGCACGTGACATATAAAACTGCGGAAGGAGAGCACATGGCAGTTATACAACTCAGATACTAGAGAGCACATGACAGATATAAAACTGAGGAAGGAGAGCACATGACAGTTATACAACTCAGATACTAGAGAGCATATGACAGATATACATCTCAGATACTAGAAAGCACATGACAGTCATACAACTCAGGAACTAGAGGGCACGTGACATATAAAACTGAGGAAGGAGAGCACATGACAGTGATACAACTCAGATACAAGAAAGCACATGACAGTGATACAACTCAGGAACTAGAGGGCACGTGACATATAAAACTGAGGAAGGAGAGCACATGACAGTGATACAACTCAGATACTAGAGAGCACATGACAGATATAAAACTGAGGAAGGAGAGCACATGACAGTTATACAACTCAGATACTAGAGAGCATATGACAGTTATACAACTCAGATACTAGAGAGCACATGACAGATATAAAACTGAGGAAGGAGAGCACATGACAGTTATACAACTCAGATACTAGAAAGCACATGACAGTTATACAACTCTGGAACTAGAGGGCACGTGACATATAAAACTGAGGAAGGAGAGCACATGACAGTTATACAACTCAGGTACTAGAGGGCACGTGACATAAAACTGAGGAAGGAGAGCACATGACAGTTATACAACTCAGATACTAGAGAGCATATGACAGTTATACATCTCAGATACTAGAGAGCACATGACAGATATAAAACTCAGGAAGAAGAGAACATTTAACCGATATAAAGCAGATATAAGAAAAACAGTGTGTGAGTTATATAATGACAAGAAAAAAGATCGTATATGGTAAATGGTAAATAAAATGTCAAGGAAATAGAAGAAATGTGACAGATACAATGCTCAGGCACTAGAGAGCATGTGGCAGATTTATGCACAGAAAAAAGAGAGAATGTGGCACAAATAACATTCGTGGAAGTAGAAGTATGTGGCAGATATAATGCCAAGAAAGTAGAGAGCATGTGACAGATATAATAACCAGGAAGTATAGCATATGTTTTTTATACCCAAGGAGAAGACAACGTATGGCAGATTATATTCCCAGGAAGAAGAGAGCATGTGGCGAAGAAAATGCTCAGGAAGCAAAAAAACATATGACAGATATCATACCCCGCAAAAAGAGAGCATGTGACAGATATAATTCCCAGGAAGAAGAGAGCATGTGACAGATTTTCCCGGATACTCAATTTTTTCCTATTTGTTCAAAAGTTTATTAAAAGTAATTTTAATGATTAAAAGATTTTTCTTGGTACCCAATTGTTTTTTAACTATATTCCTATATGCTCAAGAACTATCCAATTTTCTTTTTCCAATAATGCAAATTTTCCTGATCTTAATGACAGAACATTGTAATTTATTTGAAACAAAATTACTGTCTCTTACTTTAAATCCATATATATATATATATATATATATATATATATATATATATATATATATATATATATATATATATATATATATATATATATATATATAACTCAGCAAATAAAATACATATACTCAGGATTTATAACACATGATAGCACTTTATATAACGATAAATAAATGATAGTACCTTGCACCCGGTTAGTGTTTAAAGCGATTCTGTTAAGATATAATATTTTTACTATCGGTTTTCGATTTTCCAGATAAGTCTCCTAAAAGAGATCTTTACCAATGTAAAACAAGCACATTTCTGTACTTAAGTGGGAGTTCCAATCCTAGCCGGGCCATACATAAAAGATACTCCTTCCTCGATTGAAGCTCGAGGATAGAATGTCGTCTGGTTAACCTGGTATCAGGGTATTGTGACTGTGTATGCTTGTCTGCGACATTCTGACTCAATGAGCTAGCACCCTAACAAAAAGTCTCCCTGAGTACGCGCTAGTACATTCCAGTGTCGTCTGGTTAACCTGGTATCGGGGTATTGAGACTGAGTATGCTTGTCTGCGACATTCTGACTCGATGAGCTAGCACCCTAACAAAAAGTCTCCCTGAGTGCGCGCTAGTACATTCCAGTGTCGTCTGGTTAACCTGGTATCAGGGTATTGTGACTGGGTATGCTTGTCTGCGATATTCTGACTCGATGAGCTAGCGCCCAAACAAAAAGTCTCCCTGAGTACGCGATAGTACATTCCAGTGTCGTCTGGTTATCCTGGTATCAGGGTATTGTGACTGGGTATGCTTGTCTGCATTATTCTGACTCGATGAGCTAGCACCCTAACAAAAAGTCTCCCTGAGTGCGCGCTAGTACATTCTAGTGTCGTCTGGTTAACCTGGTTACAGGGTATTGTGACTGGGTATGCTTGTCTGCGTTATTCTGACTCGATGAGCTAGCTCCCTAACAAAAAGTTTCCCCGAGTACGCGATTGTACATTCCAGTGTCGTCTGGTTAATCTAGTATCAGGGTATTGTGACTGGGCTGGGGATTGGTATGCTTTTCTGCGACATTCTGACTCGATAAGCTAGCACCCTAACAAAAAGTCTCCCTGGGTACGCGCTAGTACATTCCAGTGTCGTCTGGTTAGCCTGGTATCAGGGTATTGTGACTGGGTATGCTTGTCTGCGTTATTCTGACTCGATGAGCTAGCACCCTAACAAAAAGTTTCCCCGAGTACGCGATTGTACATTCCAGTGTCGTCTGGTTAATCTAGTATCAGGGTATTGTGACTGGGCTGGGGATTGGTATGCTTGTCTGCGACATTCTGACTCGATGAGCTAGCACCCTAACAAAAAGTTTCCCCGAGTACGCGATTGTTCATTCCAGTGTCGTCTGGTTAACCTGGTATCAGGGTATTGTGACTGGGATGGGGATTGGTATGCTTGTCTGCGACATTCTGACTCGATGAGCTAGCACCCTAACAAAAAGTCTCCCTGGGTACGCGCTAGTACATTCCAGTGTCGTCCGCTTAACCTGGTATCGGGGTATTGTGACTGGGTATGCTTGTCTGCATTATTCTAACTCGATGCGCTAGCTCCCTAACAAAAAGTCTCCCTGAGTGCGCGCTAGTACATTCGAATGGCGTCTGGTTAACCTGGTATAAGGGTATTGTGACTAGGTATGCTTGTCTGCGTTATTCTGACTCGATGAGCTAGCTCCCTAACAAAAAGTCTCCCTGAGTGCGCGCTAGTACATTTCAATGCCGTCTGGTTAACCTGGTATAAGGGTATTGTGACTGGGTATGCTTGTCTGCGTTATTCTGACTCACATTCCAATGTCGTCTGGTTAATCTTGTATCGGGGTATTGTGACTGAGCATGGAAGTCTGCGACATTCTGACTCGATGAGCTAGCACCCTAACAAAAAGTCTCCCTGAGTGCGCGCTAGTACATTCCAGTGTCGTCTGGTTAACCTGGTATAAGGGTATTGTGACTGGGTATGCTTGTCTGCGACATTCTGACTCGATGAGCTAGCACCCTAACAAAAAGTCTCCCTGAGTGCGCGCTAGTATAATGCTGACGGGATAAATTCTCGCATATTTCACGTATACATAAACGTGTTTTTAAATTAATTCTTATAGATCAAAACTGACCATGAAACACACTCGTACATGCCACACATTCAAGAACAAAATTGTTTTTAGATGAATTAACTTTTCTCTAGTCTCGAATAGCTGAAAAATGCTGATGCGACGTTTAACAACAACAAACAAACAAACAAACAACATCATCAACAACAAACATTTCTACTTACAGCTACCGTGCGTTAAACATAATGGCGGCCATGCTTCTCCAGATAATTACGTCATTCTTTGATTAATTCTGTGTTATCTTTTGTAAAATATTTAAAAAGATTTAAAACCTTTTAAAACACTTCCTGTTCTATTTTGTCACCTTGAAGTATATTGACACACACCTGATCGAAGTACGAATTGCTTGTCATGGTCGCTTATCAAGAATAATACCTCGGCTTTAATTTTGACAATTTAAACATGAATAGTCTCTAAAGCCGACAAAGAAGTACAAATTAGGATGAAAAATTATCTAAAAAGTACTATAAAGAAATAAGTTGTAGACACATTTGAAAATATTCAATAGAATTACATAATTTAAAAATAAAATGGATATTTGATAGTCATAAGCCTGTAAAATAATGACAATTTTAATGGGATGGAAATTTAAACGTCTTATTGGGACCTCGGTGGCCAAGTGGTATAAAGCGCGCGCTTAGGGATCACTGTCTCGCTGTCTACGTTCGAATCCCTCTCTTAGCAGACCCAAGTATTAGAAGGTTTATCACTTCCGCTTGTCTAAGACGGGAGGTTTTCTCCTGTTTCCTGAACTCACCACCTCGATATATTTAGGAAAGAAGATTGACTTTGGCGAAAAACATCATTACTCCACTTTACGCAATCGTTCTTGTAATATTTACAATCGTACTGAATTCTCTTCAGTAAACCCTTTGAGAGCAACTGAAGTTATTTCCCAATAACTTTGGTCGGGCACGTGCAACCTTTAACCTATGACGTCAGGACCTGTATCAGTGACGTATGAATGCGTCAAAAACGTTCTACTACAACATTGTTTACAAACAAAACCTTGCAGTGTCGATCAGCTGATCGCTATGTTTTTTGTTGCCTTTTTTCCGAAATCGCTAATTTATCAATCGGATTAGAATTTTTTTTCAGAAATTAAATAAATTTTAGTGATAAATGCAAAGGATCAATCAGTGTTTGTGTTCTTTTTATACAAGAAAACCAGGACCATGTCGGATTTTTTTTTTATAATAAAATTCATTACTAAGGAAACCTCGTGTTTTATCGTAGAAATCTTAAAAGATTGTAAATATAAGGATTGAACTTTGATTGTACTGAATTTATTGGGTGATAACTTCAGTTGGTCACGCGCAAATTTTTTCATGAATGGCTTCGCCATTCATTCAATTTGCGCGTGACCAACTGAAGTTATCACCCAATAAATTCAGTACAATCAAAGTTCAATCCTTAATTATAACTGTATTTAATATTTTATTTCATGTAAATTTATCTAATTCAGATTGTTCAAACACATAGAATTAATCTGGTATAATTTTACCAATTTCAATAACTGAAGTGATAATGTTAATGAAGCCACGTCATTCCTTAACGACAGGATGGCAATAATTACAACGGGTGTTAATGGAAAAAAAAAAAAAAAAATTATCGTCCTCACGTGCGCTCGTAATTTATCAAGTTCCGTTCTTTTCCATTTCGGCATTTAGTATTCCCGGAAACCGTACAACAGACACTGAAACAGCTATCAAACCACAGCGTTCATCAATATTTCTAATTGCTGAAATGAGTACAAGATTACAGTGCTGAAACTGAAAAGACATGAATAATAATAAAATAATAATTTTAAAAAAGCCGCCTTTGGTTCTGGGTGTTATAGTGGATTATACTACTCGTGAAAAAAATTACACCGAAGACGAACTATAGTGATAATGTTAATGATAAGGATAATCCGCTATAACACCCAGAACCAAAGGCGGTATGTTTATAAATACCTGAATCACGAAACGTACCCCATTCACAATTCCCGGATCTACGGTAATGAAAGTGTTAATAATTTGTCATGTAAGTTTAAGATGAATCTTAAAATCTTTCGGCCACAACAAATTAATTTTCAGTTCTACGGATTTTTTTTTTAAATAGAGGAGAGCGAGCGATTAAAAATAAAATGTATTTTTCTTTTCTATAACACATTTTTCTTCCGGCGAACAAAATTTGAACCAGGCGAGTGAGTAAAAATGCACAAAAAGATAATTATTGCAGATAAAGGCCAAAAAGTTAAAAAAAAAAAATTGCTAAATTCTGGCAAACTCCCAATCAGTAAAGCAAATAATAAACCAACCAAGAGCTGGACAAATGTTGCGCTGATGCTGTTAAATTTACACTGAACGCAATTTTAGACAGGTGGAAAACGATTTGAAAATGAAATAAATTTTATTTTTAATTCTAAATTTTAGAGGAGGGCGGGTCAATGAACTACCAAAGAATTTGGCATGGCCTTATATTATGTTTCCCGCAAGTGCATCATCTGAAGACTGTGCTATATTTATCTGAACTGTGATTGGTTAAATTCCATCAACTTTTAAGCAAAGTTTAAATTAACGGTATTTATTAGGTTAAGTCATAATGCACATACTTGTAAACAAATTAAATTACACAAATAAGGCGTAACGGAACAAGAGTAAGACCCTTAGTTACACTAGTATCCCTGAAAATAACACACACACACACACACACACACACACACACACACACACACACACACATATATATATATATATATATATATATATATATATATATATATATATATATATATATATATATATATATATATATATATGAGCCAGGGTTTCCACAACGAGGAAAAGGACATTACGTTCTCTTCAAAACGTTGTATGAGTCAGAGTTTACATCAAATACAGTATCGAGAAAATAATTTAAACTCGAGTGCTAAAAACTTTCGCAATTTGTATACTTCTATGACGGATTTATAGATTGTTTATTTAAGCTAGTTCAAAAAGTACAAAGCTTAGACGAGGGCGGGAGGTCATGCGTTCGAACCCAGGTGGGGTCATATATAAGAATGTTAAAATTTAAAATATTGCTTCCTAGCCTTGACTCGGCACGTAGAGAACAGAGTATTGACTGGTTTATCCGATGTCAGGATAATGTGCCCTAGAGAGTGGTATAATTATGCTTGTCTGCGTCATACTGACTCGATGAGTTGAGTTAAGTTGAGTAATGGTGTTTAACGTCCCAGTCAAGAATATTTCACTTATATCAAGACGTCGCCAGCTACAGGCCAAAGTGTAGAAATTTCGCCTATGCGTTGCGCTGATGGCATTATACAGCAGGGGTATTTATCGTGCCACACCTGTCGTGACACGGGACCTCGTTTATGTTGTTTTCATCCGAAAGAACCGTGACTTTCATTTCGTAATGCTGAGTGCTTGGCGAAAGAACAGTCACTCCCCACTTTCAAGTCTTGGGTCAGACCCGGTCGGGGTTCGAACCCGCGACCTTCCACTACGGAGCGAGCACTCTACCAACTGAGCTACCGCAGTGGCGACTCGATGAGCTAGTTACTTGCTTAAAAGTCAGTTCACGACAGGCACATCTTGCGCATACCCGAACTCTCGTTGCAAATAGCTGCAAAAATTGCTTATGCAACGTTAAACAATAAAACAACAACAACACGACAACAACAACAACATCATAATCATCATCATCACCACCACCACCACCACCAACATCATCATCACCACCACCACCACCAACAACAACAACAACATCATCATCATCATCATAATCACAACCAACGACAACAACATCATCATCACCACCAACGGCAACTACAACAACATCATCATCATCATCATCATCACCACCACCACCACCAACAACATCATCATTATAATCACAACCAACGACAACAACAACATCATCATCATCATAATCACAACCAACGACAACAACATCATCATCATCATCATCATAATCACAACCAACGACAACAACAACATCATCATCATCATCATCACCACCAACGGCAACTACAACATCATCATCATCATCATCATCACCACCACCACCAACAACAACATCATCATCATCATAATCACAACCAACGACAACAACAACATCATCATCATCACCATCGACAACAACAACAACATCATCATCGTAAACAACGACAACAACAAAAAACCGGTGATATTGTACGTCAATTGGGAGTGTTCAAGACTGTTGAGTTCAATTGCAAATATCAATTGCAGTTTCCCTATTCATTGAAGTGCTAATCATGCACGGTCTCATGATTGACTTGGGATTGGATTAATCGTGTAAAAAAACCCAGTCAAGAACTTTTCACAAATATTACAGTTGTCAGTTCAGGAAAGGCGGAGTAAACCGAAGCGCCCGGAAAAAAACCGTCATATTTTTGCAAGCGAACCAAAAACATTTCTCGCACTAGGATTGGCCAGAGTAAGTGTCGAGAGGCACTGTGATCTGTTATCGCGCGTTTTAAACCACTTGACCACCCCCTTTTACAACCTCAGGGTTACAAATTGAATTCTTTATAAGCATTTCAGGTTGATTTGTATATATAATTACTTCACCTCTGTCTTGAAGTATTCTGTAGGCTGAACATCAGATTTAAGGGTCGTTGGTATAAATCTCGTTAAGGAGAAATAATAATAATAATAATAATATCTTTAAATCCCTAAAAAAATAACAATGACGACGATGACGGCGACGTTAAATAATGTTAATATAGAAAATAAATAATTCATTAAGTAAAAAAGAACAATTATCTAAAAATAAACAATTTTTTTAAACGAACATTTGTTTCCATAAAAATGGCACTAAATTAAATGTCACGGATTTTGGATTTATGACGGAAATGATTAAAAAAAATGCGGAAATTGAAACTGAAAATTTGACTTATAAAAAAAATGATACACACAGTTGTCCCCAGACACGCGATAATTCAAATATGTCTTATTTTAGGATAAAAAAAATCCCACCACGCATATTTAGTCAAATCTCAAATTGTTGCTAACACTTGTTCAGTCAAATTTAGGGTTTATACGAGGTTTGGCCTTAAATGGCTTGACATGGACCTTTAAATTCTATTAAAATTTTGTCACGGGCAAGAAAACCAAGTTTAATTTTTAATGTAATAAGAGAGCAAATATGAAATGATAAAATCTCCTAAAAGCTGGTCTTTGTAAACTTTTAAAGAAAACTATGATGTCACTTGTCAAATGTTTATTTTGTTATTCAAAAAAGATGGCGAAAATTTGATTAAGTAAATTTAAGGAATGATTGCTAAAATAAACAGACCAGTAACTGAAAATTTAACTAAAGTAAGGTATTCTCATCACCATTAAAATAACACACATTCAAAAATCTCGTTGTACATAAATCAGAATTTGTTCACACTACAAGTTAAGTTCATTAGGTACACTTTAAATTTTTATCTCATTGAAGAGTTCGATTGCATTCGATGACTTATAAGTCAGTGTGTATGTAAGTGTTTTTAATCTAAATTCAATAATAATAATAAAAATAATAATAATAATAATAATAATAATAATAATAATAATAATAATAATAAAATAATGAAAATAATAATAAAAGTAATAAAATAAATGTAATAATAATAATAATAATAATAATAAATGTAATAATAATAATAATTATAATAATAATAATAATTATGATGATGATGATGATGATAAAATAGTAATAACTGTAATAATAATAATAATAATGATGATGATGATGATGATGATAATAATAATAATAATAATAATGATGATGATGATGATGATGATGATAATAATAATAATAATAATGATAATAATAATATGAAATCTGCAAAACTAACCCTATAAACGAATGTTGTTAAATGTTTAAGAGTTTAAGTGTACTTAGTGAACTTAGCCATATATTTACCTCCCAAATCCATCAATTCCTAACAAGCTCAGAGGTACCATGTGATTGCCAATTTGCATGTATGCATAATACAATTCATATTATAAAACTATTCAAATCAACAATTCCAGGAAATTTAAACTTTTGAAATCAGTTTTTAATAAATATGTATCTGTCACAATCATAATCAAACCAAAAATATTTCCTAGTTCAGCCGATTGTCAGAATCTATCACTTAGTAATGTACCGATGAATTTTAAAATGTCATTATGTATTCAGAGCTTTCATGTATTTTTTTTGTGCCGATATTTTCACACATCCGTCTATTAATCGCGCAGCTGGTAATGTGTCTTCTAATTTTTTGCATCCAGTAGTATTTGGGTCAAACATAATTAGGTCATTACATAAGGTGTTACTGTCACACTCCCCTCCCACGACTAAAATGCAGCCCTGATAATGAACCACTCCAAAATGTATTCGCTGAAAAGAGGTCAGTTTGCCAACTGTACGACACACTGCTTTTGTTTTTTCGTTCTTGTCCTTAACAAACTCTGTCACACGACCGTCGAAGAAAATCAGAAAAACTCTATTGTTGCAAACGACCGATTTTGTCAACTTACACGCCAGAGGAATTTTGGTATCAAGTTTGTACGATTGTTTGTGCCTGGTATCATAACACTGAACTACCGCGGTGTCTTTTTTATCATTTTTCTCTCCACCAAATATGTAAATGCAATCACCGATGAGCGCAGAGGAAAATGAGCTGACCGGAACCGCGAGTTCTCCGACTAGTTCCCATGTACCGTCGGAGATACTGTACATCTCGATCGTCTTGTTCATTCTGGACCCTTCTTCCAATTTGTTATCGTAGCCACCGATTGCATACAGAAACCCAGTGGTAGCCTGTAACGCGTGGCGCCGTCTACCCTCTTTCATTGTCGTTAACTGCGCCCATAAATCTTTATCAGAATCGTAACGAAGTAAACATTTTTGCATACATCCCCCGCCTGAGATGTATATGTCATTTTTGTATGAACATGCAGCAAATTCGATGCCGGGATCATAAGGCAGGGGACATAACTCGAACCACTTCCGATTGGTAAAACTGTAGCAAATCACTTCTAAAGAACGTATATATGGCGGTAATGCTGTCTCACAGCCTCCAACAACAACTACGACTTCCTCCCAGCCAAAGTTTGCCCGATGGCGAGTTTGTTTACTGTATATCTCCTGCTTTCGGGCTGGCAACAGAGAGTAATTTTTGGCATCATTCAAAACTTTCACACACTTTTCATCATTTCGCAAAAATGAGTTTTCTTCTTCTAACGTGACTAGATACTCTGGCCTGAGAAACGGCAACCGGATATTCTCAAATAACAGTCCGGCGCTTGAAACACGATTGGCTTCATCCTTTTTGATCCACTTGATCACGATATCACATATTGCGTCTTCCGGTTTCAAGTCTATCAAGTCACTGTCAATTATAGCGGCTAATTCTTTCCCATCAATTTCCCAGAATTCTTCCGTCTTGATTACTTCCCGGAAGTGTGCTGCAACCATATCAAGTGCCTTTGAACTCAAAATTTTGCAATCATGAGCAACTGATAATCGCCATACTTTCAAACAGTTTTCGGAAGACAAATGCGGATACAAAAAATCCTCACATAATTTCTGTAGTGGTTTAATTTGAAGCACAGCTGAAATATGGAGAAGTTCGACTGCGTTTTCGATCGTTAAATCAACTTTTCCAGTATATATGTAATTCAACACATTCTCAAACAGATCAACTTCCATATCTGGAAAAGTCACGTGACCGCTGATGGTTTCACGCATGCCTGAAGAAAACATTGCGTCAAAATATGGCGACATGGCTGCAAGCACAGCTTTGTGGCAAGAGAAGGTTTTGTTTCCGACTTCAACAGTGATATCTGAATGTTCATTATTGTCTAGTAAACGTTTCAGTCCATCCACCAGTGCAGTGTAATGTCCGTTTTCTAAATCCATTAAAATATAAAACTGTTTTTTACCCTGAAAAAAATTTTTAAAAAGTAGCTTTAGCGTTATTAATTAAAGATAATCGGTTTTGAATCAAACACAAACATACCGGTCCACGTTCAAATCACAATCCAAAACTGTGAAAACTGGCAAATTAAATAAAGCACGTAAACTTCCAAGTGAGGGCGAGACTGTGTGCTAACGAAGGGTAAATACCTTCATGTATAGTTAGCTACACCCATAACATGTAAAATCAAAATAGAAAAGAGCATGGAACTATGAGCGAAACGTCAAATATATCTTGGATATTTAGAAATCAGATGAAAAGCAAATGTTCAACAAAAGTATTTAATAACATGATTCTTTAAATCACACCATTGGTTGAGACTGATGTGTTTTTACCAATTATTGGATACCAGTTTGCTTTTGTTTGTCAAAACACAAGATTTCATGTTATTGTTTTTACCACAACATTGGTTATCATTTTGTTGTTTTAACCAAAATCTTGATAACATTTCGTTGATATTTACAACAATGGAAACCAATTTCTTGTTTTTTACCACAACATAAAATAACAAACTGTTGTTTTTAAAACAACATTAGGTAACAAATTCTTGTTTTTACCACAACATAAGGTAACGAACTGTTGTTTTTACATCAACATTAGGTAACAAATTCTTGTTTTTACCACAACATAAGGTAACAAACTGTTGTTTTTACAACAACATTAAGTAACAAATTCTTGTTTTTACCACAACATTAGGTAAAAAATGTTGTTTTTACAACAACATTAGGTAACAAATTCTTGTTTGTATCACAACATAGGTAACAAATTGTTGTATTTACTAAAACATTAGGTAAATCTTCAAGGGTACATGTTCATTTTCTTGTAGGTGTGAGTATGTATATACTTGAGGGGAGGTAGACTGGGTCTGAAACTTACAGTTCCATGTCTTTGTTTTAATTAAATGTTCATTAGATTGTGTTTCGTCTGTTTCCAGTTGAAAATGTGCTTCTCTCTCTCTCTCTCTCACTCTCTCTCTCTCTCTCTCTCTCTCTCTCTCTCTCTCTCTCTCTCTCTCTCTCACACACACACACACACACATACACACACACACACACACACACACACACACACATTAATTAATTAATTAAACTAAAATTATTTTAGATATTATCATTTTAACACAGTTTAATTCAATTTAACTGGCAAATAATTCATCTGAACTGGACTATCTCTCAATGACAGGAGAAAAAGTTAGATTTTCTAATTTTCGTCATTTAGCACCAGCTAATTTCAGTTAATAACTTTTATTTTCTGGGAACACTAATTAATTCTTGAATTCTGAGCTCATACGATTTATATTTCAAGAAAGTTACATAAATGCAGTTTAAATAAGCTTTTCTTGGTAAATTTGATTGTTTCTCTCCAATGAAGTTGAATTGATATTTTCTCAGATAAACTTAGATATTCTACAAGTCCCATTAACAGTTAATTTAAATTAATTGAGTTTGATCAACTTTATCTGAGTTAAATCTATTTTAACTGATTTAAATAGAGTTTATTTAATTATCTGACTTTCGCATTTCATAACAAGTTCAAAAGTAAATGTTACACGCAGTATAAGATCAGTATTTTTGTACCCGAAAAATAAAGTTATTTTTGTGTATCGTTCTGTTTTGCCACCAATTAAAATCCTGATTTAAATAAAATTAAATTTTAAAAGAACTTCGCTACCCAACGAATTTCAGCTATTTCTTTACAGAAAGCAATTCCAATAGATTTCTAGTGTGCAAATTTTTGAATTTTTACAAAAAAGAAATATTCAAAATTTTGCACATGACAATTACATGACAAATATTTTTTTTTGTAAAAAAATTCAAAATTTTGCACATAACAGGTTCATAAAGTTACAGGTAAGACTTCTTTTGTATAATTAAACTTTATGTAATTTTTATTATTTTCATTTTTTATTTATTATTATTATTATTACTATTTTGCAGAAATGTTAAAAATGGACTAATTTTGTTTTCTAGTCCATTTCGGTCCAAAATAAAATTTTAGTAAAGGGTACAAAAATCATTTCTAATTTTAGCTGGTGATGTATCGATATCTCGTTAACACATATAACAGCACACAGTTATAGTCCATCAAAAGTGATGTAGTACCAGCGAAATACGGGAAAAATAAAAATTATTCAGTAAAAGAAAACCTTTAACGGACCTCACATGTTCGTGTTTTGAAATTTTAATTATATTCTTCCTACGGCGTCTAAGTATGATTATGAATAATTCATCACATAAACCATATCAAATTAACTCATTAACATGCAAACTCTCTCTCTCTCTCTCTCTCTCTCTCTCTCTCTCTCTCTCTCAAAAATGATCAATGGATGCGTCTCATTTTTGTGAACAGGAAGTAAACCCCCCTCTCTCTCTAGGGTGACCGAGTGGTCTAAAGCGAGCCACTCATCGTCTAGGTCTGCATTCTACCCCTAGTATGGAAAGTTTATCAGTTCGATTTTTGAAGGCCGGGGGTTTTTTTCTCTGAGTACTCCAGTTTCCTCCACCATGCCAGAACTGACGACCTTGATGTAAGTAAAAGAATTTTGACTAGGGTGCAAAAGACCACTAAATCCCCCCTCTCCCTCTAATCATAATAACTGCTGGTGTGAAAGGGACTTACTGACCCAACCCCTCTCCCCCTCTCCCCTCTCCCCCCTCTCCCAACATATAACTCGTTGGTCTTAACTTACATATCTCTCTCAGAATCCAAAATAATAATTGGTGGAGCATCAGTATCCTGAATGGTTTCCCTCTTGACTGATGCATATGTCTCCTTAAATATTGTTTACAAATTATCTAGGTTGTATGTATGTATTTTAACGAGGAAATTAAAACAATACGGGTTCTTGTTAAATATTTAAACTGGTAACTCCCTTGTCACAAATGGGTTTCATTTTCTGTATATAAAAACATCGAGTTATGGAGGAATTCTCGGAAAAAAGTTGGCGATTAAACTTTTCAAAGGATATGGAATATTAAAAGAGGGGGGGTCTAAAGCACATGCTTGTGGATAACAATGTCTCTCACTGTCTAGGTTTAAATCCGGCTCTGGCGAATCATAATGTGAGAAAGTTTGTCAGTTCGCTTGCCTATATCTGTGTTTATTTTCTGGTAACTCTGGTTTCCCCCACTAACTCAGAAGTTACCGACTCCATATCAATAAAAGAATCTTGACTAAGGCGCAACAATAAATAAAAAAAAAAAATAAAAAAAAAAAAATAAATAAATGAATAAATAAAAAAAATTAATAATAACAATAATAAATAATAATAATACATGTAATAATAATAATAATAGAAATATAATAATAATAATAATACATGTAATAATAATAATAATAATAACAACAACAACAATAATAATAATAATAATAATAATACATGTAATAATAATAATAATAATAATAATAATAATAATAATAATAATAATAATAAATGCAATAATAATAATCATGAATTAATAATAATAATAATAATAATAATAATAATAATTCTCTCTTAAGATAAGTGAAACCCCGGACGTTAAACAGCATTTCTCTGATCTACACATTACATTGACCATCGTTATTTTTACTTGTGTTACTTTTTTTAAAAAAATAATGTGAACTCTGCAAACTGTTGACAGACACCCCATACTAGTATGTATTGGCGGACCGTTCGAATCCCGTTTAACCACAGGGGTGGATCAATAATTTTAAGACGGGGGGATTGATAATATTGCCAGCGTTGAAGACTCACGCAAAGGTCTTGTGGTCGCTTTAGGCCCCCGACTGGTCCAGGGAGAGCCCTTTTGAAATTCATGGGATAAAGCCCCAATTGAAAAAAGGAATTTTTTATATTTTAGGGAACATTTGGCAACAATTCACTCTCTCTTTAAATTTTTAAAAAAGGGGGAGGTGCAACCCCTGCAACCACCCTTCAATCCCCCACCCCCTGATCACCAAAAACACCCCCACCCCCTGAACACCCAAAACAGATTTGCGTTTATGGACTGCAGTACCGACGAAGTTTGATACTATTACTACCAACTACTAACAGACAGTATTGATTGTACCGTTAAATATATATGACACTAAATATAAAAGTACTTACTAATATCAGTATACCGTGTACAGGTAAATCGGTTAAAAATCCACATATACGCTAAGCGTGTTGATTTCCATCTTAAAACTCCGATACATAATTTATAACATTATTCAAGTGGATTTTACCACTAAATACACACATGGCGGATTTGAACAGAGTTCTCCCTCTCTGCTTTAAAATACTTCCTGTTTGGATAAAAACCCTTCAGTGACATGCTTACATAGTTCAGATCATAAGGTCGAGAGAAATACTACGTTAAAATACCTATAAATACACCCATGTCTACCTGTAAAGATATGAGTTATATTTAAATATATGCCCAGGCACACTAACTTTAATTGAGACAGGGTCAAAGGTCACATATTAAAATAAGATCATATGATTATCTTTTTGATTAACATTGGAATTTTGATATAATTTTGATGAATTTTAAGTTTTTCGGATCTGTCTTCGAATTTTTTAACCTTTCTTTTTGTTTAATATTCTGACGATGTTTGGAGCACCGTTTGGAGACGAAATTTCGATACTTAATAAGATAAAGCTGCTTTGGTTGCTATTGGTTCAAGACATCAGTTTATGGGTGAGATTGACATTCACATCGCCGAGCTTCGAATCACATTTGAGTACATTTTAGTCTGAGATATTTAATAGTTTAAAGTAGTTTTTAGGGTGTTGTGGTTTTCTCCACCATTACAAGAATGACGTTCCAAATAACAGTGAGCCACTGCGGTAGCTCAGTTGGTAGAGTGCTCGCTCCGTAAGTGGAAGGTCGTGGGTTAGAGCCCCGGCCGGGTCTGACCCAAGACTTGAAAGTGGGTAGTGACCGTTCTTTCGCCAAGCACTCGGCATTACGAAATGAAAGTCAAGGTTCTTTCGGATGGGAACTTAAAATAAACGAGGTCCCGTGTCATGGCAGGCATGGCACGATAAAGAACCCTGCTGTATAATGCCATCAGCGCAACGCACAGGCAAAATTTCTGCACTTTCGCCTATAGCTGGCGACGTCTCGATATAAGTGAAATATTCTTGACTGGGACGTTAAACACCATTACTCAACTCAACTCAACCCAAATAACAGTGAAATAAAAACACCATTTTACAAGAAATAAAGTAGTACGGGTAAAAATTAGCATGTTTCACCACACGTTTACTCGTATCAAAGTCAGTAAAGAAAACCGGAGTGCTAAGGAGAAAACCGGAGTGCTAAGGAAAAAACCGGAGTGCTAAGGAAAAAACCGGTCTCACACTAGAATAAGCGCTCGGATAGTATTTCTAGACAGAGAAATATTCTGCGAGTGGTTAGCAATTGTGTTTTAGATCATTTGGCAACCAGACCCTCTCAAGGCGGGTCAAATGTTTAAAATCCGAAGGTTCTATTTTCTGATAACATCGTTATATATATCGTGTTCACATTATTGATCTGTCAAATATAGACTCCTTGGTATCATAAATTAAGTTGGTATGTTGGAAAAGATAAACATATCAATGGTTAGCTGAACCTGGTGACTGAGAAATACTAGTAATTTTTATCTAGATACTCTAACACGACGTTGTGTAGTCACTTCAACCAACAAGGTTTTTATAAAAATCGATTATATAAACTGATAAGAATTTTATTGGGATTTTCCCCCAATGTCCAAGATTGTTCTAGTGTAAAAAGAAAGAAAAGAATCCAGGATCGGACCGGGATCGAACCCGGGACCTCCTGCACGATAGGCAAGTGCTCTAGCAACTGAGTTACCCATAGCATCTATAAGCCTTGTCCGACCCTGACCCTGACCCGGTCCGGTAACAGAAAAGGGAAAAATGCAGCGGTAAAACAGGGACTCGAACCTTGGACCTTCCCACTACTAATGGGACGTTCTACCGACTGAGCTACCAGACAACCTATCCGGTCCGCTACATTCGATTGTTCAGTTCCGACATGTTGGAGTGAACGAGGTTACCCGGATAAAATTACTGATCTTTGACAAGCAAGCCGATAATTTTTGTTACACAAGGGTCAGTTTTAGTGGGATTCGAACACATGAGGGCGAGAGATCATGTAAAAAGACCATGGCTTTAATAGCTTAAGATCATTTGGTTATTTGTAGACCATTTTTCTTGCATTTGACTGGTTGGTTAGTTGTAATGCTGTTTACATCGCATCAGCAACTTCTCGGGATTTAATACGAGATTAAGCTTATAATTATCTTAGGATTAACCTTAGAACAAATTATTTATGAGTAAGGTATGCAAGTAAGATATGCGAGTGTGTATTTTGGTCTGCTTTGTACTATCGCTCACTAAGGGCGACTTCTTTGTTACGGGTGCTAGTTCAAACGAGTCACTATCACGCAGACGAGCGCACCACTTAAAAATATCTAGTTCATGTAGAGAATAACATTTCCTGGCTTGGTTGATTTGATTTGATTTAATTTACATTTACGTCCCAGTCAAGAATATTTCACTCATATCAAGACGTCACCAGCTATAGGTGAAGTGGCAGAAATTTTAACTTATATAGTGCGCTAAGAGCAATGATGGTTCTTTAGTGTGCCATGCCTGTCGTGACACGAGGTATCGGTTTTTAAGATATTCTCCGAAGAAAGAATATCGAGTGCTTGGCAAAAAAAAAAAAAAAAAAAAAAAAAAAAAAAAAAAAAAAACCAGTCACTACCAAATTATTTCAAGTCTTGGTCAGACCCGACCGTGGTTCGAACCCCTACCTCCCTCATACGAAACCAGCACTCCACCAACAGAAGAGGCTTGGTGGTCAATAGAAGGAGATTTTTGGAAAACAAAATAAAGAAAAGAATCCTTTGAGTGATGTTAGGTGACAAAAAAATCAGGGTGTACTATGGCGAGGTTTTACTGTGTAAGTTATTTCGCCAGTAAGTTTGAAAGTGCACTATAGTTTTCAAAAATGCATACCTACAGAGTGTTAAAACTAACCAATGTTAGTAAAATTTACAA